>CM066037.1:351585027-351796442 GCA_033557465.1 Ichthyophis bannanicus
GCTGTCTGCCCCACACACATACAGGCACTGTAATGCTGGTTATGCACATAGCAGGTGCTGCCCCATGGGGTGTGGGGCGGCACAACACTGCATTCAGCGTGGGAGTAGGGCCTGGGGCCTTCAGATGGTGGTGCACATGCGGGGTATGGTCCAACGCTATATCACCACAGAGTGCAGCACATGACCAGTGTGTCCCCATGTAGGTGAACCGACCCAGCTGTGCAATGTGGGTGCATATTGTCATGTCCCCATGAGGGGGACATGTTATTGCACTAATTGATCTGTCCATTTGCACGACATCGTATATGTGCGCAATCAGGAGGCCCGGTGGGACCTGTCCCTCCACAACTCGGTCCCAACTCTACATTGTCCCTGACCTGGACAATCTGGTGGGTGCCAGGTAGCTGGGTGCCTTGGACAAGGCCTTGTCTGCTGTAGGGTCCTATTCCGATTCTGGGCGGGCAACAACATCTCTAGCATGGTGTGACAATGGGCCGTGGGCCCACAACAGGTGCGCCCGCTTCATAGGGCAATGGTGCTGGTTCTGTCCCAGTTCCCCCGGACAATGTGGCAAATGCCATTCATATGCTTGGTGTTTCAGCTGCATGTGTGCGATTGCGGAAGACTATTGCTAGCGGTCAATGGCATGGAATGCCATCCCCTGTCCTGTTAACATGTGGCCGCTGTCAGACAGATGCCTGGCGTGCTGATAATCAATCCCAGGCCTGTACAGGGGTATAGACTAATATGTTGCGCAGGGGGTATGTGTTGGGATGTAAGCCCATCTATTACAGACACAGCTGCTCACACTGATCATTTATGCCTCCCTCAGGTTTGTGACGGCAACAGGATATTGCTATGTGGAGGTGACGTCCACCAACAAAGATATGCCGGAGTAGCACCGACAACAGGATACCTGCTGTCAGTGTTAGATGTTGCGGTGACACGGGGTTCAGGGGTGGTCAACAGTTGGACATGTTCATGGAATCCCCAGAGCTGTGTGCAGACCTGATCCGTACACAGCATGGCTTTTGCAATGTGCAGGCTGGTGGCAATGTTCTCCATACCCAAATCTAATCGGAAAACAAACATAGGAACATAGGAACATGAGATATGCCCATCCATGGTCCCACCAGGGTCCATCAAGCACAGTAATGTCATGTTCTCCAACAGTGGCCAATCTAGGTCATGATGTACCCTAGGTCCATTTGCCCCAAAGGACAGTGGTCCCACAACTGCTTTTTCTTTGAATCAACCAGTGGCTATCCAGGGTACCCTTCGAATGATGGTGTATGGACCTTACCACATGTTCACACAAGGTTAGCCGTGTTGCCGGACGGGGGGGGACAGTTGTGTTCTATAAAAAAGCTCCCGCGTCGGTGCTGCTGCGACACCCTTTTACTACATCCTCAGTCAGAATACTCTGCAGGCGTTTTGAGTACACGTAACACATGGGTGGCGTAGCGACGACATCTCTTGTTATCAGTTGGAAACGTTTTACCCTGTCGCTCCATTGCATGTCCCCCAGCCTCTATATATTCTGATAAGGTGATCAGAGTCAGCTCATGTCTCACCCATTCCACACCATCCATGGATTGATCGACCTCTATCACTTCTCTTCTCCCCTCAGCGGTCTCTCTCCCCAGGTTTCTAGAGGCACCAACCTTTTTAGCCTCACACCTCATAGGAGTGGACGCGCCATCCCTCATTTGCCCGTTTGGTGGTCCCTCTATCTGACCCACCCCTTCGTATTTGCTCGATATTCCCAATTTCATTGCGGTGTACGGCCTCAGGTCTGTGCACACAATAATAGGCAGGGTGTCTCCATCACCATGGAACTCTATAGAGGCAGGTTACCATACTGGTGTTGAACTGACATTTCTGTGCCAAATCAGACCTATCGCCCTTTATGATAATTTGGCCGCCGCCTGCAATATGGGCTCCCAGGGTCGGTCAAGAATAGTGGTAGCTGCAATGACGCCGACAACATCTCCGCTGGGTGGTGGCGCCAAATGTTCAACCCAGCATCATGACCCACAGAGTGGGGGTTGGGCCTCCCTAGTGGCATATCCCTGCACCTCACCACATTATCCCTCAGCTGCCATTCTGAGTGCCACAGTCCCCCCAGTTTCAGGAGTCCTCTGGCATGTAGCCGCATATCCCCTGTGGGTTTCAACAACCCGACATTGGTTGTGTGTCATGTGCTATATTCTGATAAACTTCACCTGTCACACCTACCCTTCCAGGCCATTTTAGGAATATCTGATTTTTTTTTGGGAACGCAGCAGACCCGCACATGATCCCGGTGGTACTCTACCACTATTCACCCTGTCCCCATTGGGGAAATCCTGGCCTCCCGACACTCATCTCCCACTCGGTGCGGTGGTTCCTATTTTTTAGTAGCACCACTCTCATCTTCTCATATCTTCCAACCTGTTCACGATACACAACTAGTACAATTCGTCCTGCCATCCCATCCCAGGAATCTTCAGCTCTTGCAACACGGTCATCAGTTCATCTGCGGTGGACCATGTCCAGACTGGGTGTCCCCTGCCAGTCAAAGATCTTCAGCCGCATCAAACCGACTCAACACCTGTGGTCCACAGCCTAATCACACCCCCAAAAAAATATAACATTAAACTGATGGAGCTTGGGACAGGATCCTTCCTGGTCTACAGCCACGTTGTCGGCTGTTCCCCCCATCAGGTTGTGACTATCTACCTGCTGAGTACATACTATTCATTATGATGGTATCACCATTTTGTCCACGGTACTGACATCAGGATCAAAGTGTATGTGTGTTCCCGGATAAGCCCCTCGATCCCTTTTTACAACATACCATACTCCATAACCATAACCATATTCCGTGACCCAGAACATAACCATACCCATAGCAAACGCCGTATGGATCACCTGTTGCTCTGTGCAGGATTTGAACCTTTCCATCGCTCCCACAACATGCGACCCCAGGGTCAATTGCATCAGGGCACACATTCATGGAGGTACGGTCCTCAATGGGCATAGCAAATTACCCAGCTGATCATCCACCTGCGCCTGCCTCCCACTGCGTGGCTATCAGTCATACCCAGGGGCCTCACTGGGGTGGAATTTGAATAGCAGGTTTGTATGTCGTCTGTGCGATGGTAGGTGTACGTTCCAACGTTATATGACATAACGGCAATGTGGACATGCGCGTTAATCCAGTGTAATCCCCACTTGTACCATCGGGGCTTCCTTCCACCACACCGTCAACAGTTTATGTTTCAACTATGAGGGTCCTGACACAGAGGTGATTCCCCGAATGGAGACGGTCATGCTGCATACGTATTTCCCAGCTCGGTCCCTCCAGGGGTGTAGCCAGGGCATAGGGTCATGTGTTTTCCCAACCTGTGCTTCCCATCGCGGTGCGGGTTCCTCGCCAGATATTCTGGGCCATTTTGTTATGTTCACCCCAGTTGTACCATGTTCAGCCGCCCAACACAGTTCCAGGGGACACTGGCACTCTCGTCACATACCATCTGGCACGTGTCCCTGGGTCCCTATGACGTTCAGACTCCGCTGGCAGAGGTACCGTTCTGGAGATGCCTAGCTCTACAGCACCATTTCCCTGACCCTCACCACTACACTGATGTGGGACTGCCTTCTGATTGTGTCCCAGTACACGTACCTCTCCTGCGTCGGCGCCACCTCACAGCGCATCGTCGCTTCATCCCTCGAAGGGTCACATGCCATCTCTGTCTGTACACTGTGTCCTTTGCATCCGCTGATGTCGCTGGGGATCATGATCATGCTCCCTGACATGATAGTCCACTGTAGATGGCACTCCATGTGGCCTATGCCTTGTTGTGTGCTCCACCCTAGCACTGCACAGCTGTGCTGACTCAGGCCCTGACCTTTGTGGTGTGTAGTTGGGTTACACCTCATAGCCCTCTTGCATGGACACACGGTACCACACACCAGCTCCTTTTCTGTCCTCTGGGGACCCTGGTGCATTCTGGGAGCGGTGGGTGTGTCATCGCAGGTACCTGCTGTCACATGCCATACAGGTCTGACAGTTTGCTTGTCCAGGGTCACTCACCCTGTCAGGGGCTCGCTCCTGACCTAGGACACGCTTGCTCCTCACCAGGTTCACACAACACTGCAGTTATGTCGGCAGATGACTGTGTTCATTGGCCCTCAAATGGTGTGCTGTTTGTTACCTGACCACCCGCCACCCAAAGCCATACCCCCTGTGTCTATCCCGCCAATATGCCACGTACATAACCCTCACCAGTAGCAGCTGTTGATGTACAATGTGACAAACAACACAATCACATCACACAGGAACAGTTACATAAATCTTGTGTATGTGACCACCTCATGCCACCCACCTTCAGCATTGTGTGCTCCACCTGCGCCCATGGCTGCGCAACTCAGACATCGGAACGTCCATCATGTGGCTGGAAGGGGCCTGCAGCTGTTGTGGTGGGGGACCCATAGCCTGGCTGTCAACAGGCTGCTGCATGTTTCCGGCCATCCCAGGTGATGATCCGCTGGTCCTGGGGGGGCGAGGACTGTGGGCCAGTTGCATCTGTGCTTGCGCCTGATTGCTGGGCCTCTCTGTCCTCCCGGGTCTCAGCCACATCCTCGTCTGGCTCATCTACATCCTCCCCCTGCTCAGCCTCATGCGTACCCATGCTGCTGTAGTCCACCTGTGATGTGAGCAATAGAGGAGGGCTCTGATATGTATCTACGCAACAACTGTATATCCGCCTGTGCTGTGGTCAACACATACATGCGGTGATGTTGGCATGCATACTGCTTACACACTCACCTGCTTCCTTCAACAACCCATACGGTAGTGCCATGTCCCCTCACCTGGGGGTACAGGTGGGTGCAGTATCCCTGTCTGTGTGTTCTGATTGGCAGTAAGGTGCTCATGGATCAGATCCCTTCCTGCCCCCGTCCCATGTCTCCCTCCCTATGTGCCTCTCATGTCACCGTTTGCCCTTGGTTACCCTGTGGTCGCACCCGCCTCTGCCACCCCCTTTCAGAGTGTGCAGGGCCATTATATTGGGCATGCGACCATGACGGATAGTGTTCGGCGCGGTGGCGTGACATTCAGGGCTGTGGGCTGGGATGCTGTGCAGTAGACCCTTATAGCACCGTCATGCGTTTGGCCACACACATGCAGTGCCTGGCAGCTCATATGTTACCTATACATGCCTTGCTGCATGTCCACACATTAATACAGGGTACGTCATAGACTGTTGTGGAGGTGGGGGTGTGTGTCATATTGCCATTACCAGATATGGGACAGGTGGGGGTACGGATGGGAATGAGGAACATGTGCTAACTGTGTCCTGCGACCTGGCCCCACATCAGGGTTTGTGTTAGGACAGCATACACACATGCCCTATTGGGGATGGCTACAGGGTGTGGCGTGTGAGACACATACGGGGTGTGGGGTTGCACGAGGCTGCGTGGTCTGCAATGCTGATCACAGGTATGTCCTGTGAGCTACTTGGTAGCGGTGGTGTGTGGTGGGCAATGACAGCAATATACATGGATGTGTGCTGAACGTGTCATCCTATGCGTCACAACATTACCTTGCCCGGACATCAGTCTGCTAGATTGGCACATCAGTCCTAGTCCTATCGCTGTGCGACCTTCAACAGTTATGCAGTGACGGGATAGAGCGGATGCTCCCTGGTACACAGCAGTCCGTGGAGATACCCTCGTCCCATTACGGAACCACGGGAAACACTGGCATCGCTAACATGCATATGTTGCCCTGGGAACAGTCAATAGCCACCCATCTGCTAGCCGCACGGCAATCTCAGTGTCAATGACATGGTAACACTATGATACCATGTGGAGATCTCACAATGGTCCACGTGAACATGTGTACCTAGTTTGGATCCTGTCTAGGGGGCCATCCCCAGGGCCCCAAGCGGAGATACACCCTCAGGACCTTGCAACTCACCTACAATCTCGGTTGTGCCTTATCAACAGTCCCTCAGTGACAATCACTACACCTGTGCAGGATGTCCCTGGCACCATCTCACCATTCTGTTTCCCTTCCGACAAAGTACATGAGGGCACCATTGCAGCCCTATTCATCTCCACATCCCAGTCCGATCCATGCTATGCCTCCTGGGTCAAGGGGCTTCACAGGCACGTCGGCCCAGTGATCGACTACATCATGTCCCTTTCCTTCACAACTGGATCATTACCTGCAGGCCTTTGGCATACCTCAGCTATACCCCTGTTGACAGACTGCAATCTGTACCCTCTACAGTTGGGTTCCTACGGACCCATCTCTGGCACACCTATACTTGCTGAGATGATAGGAGACGTGGACGTACGACAGCTACAGGGACATATTGACTGTGCTGCACCACTGGACCCCTGCCAACATGGCCTCAGGGAACTCCATTGGAGTTGACACCCTCCTCACCATACTCTTCAGTTAGATGATGTATGGCATAGATGATATCCAACTGGGTTGCCACCTCCCAACTCTGGATGTCCCTGCAGCGCGTGATTCAGTGACACACAACCTCCTTGTGGCGGGAATAATTGTAAAGGGCATCACTGGAACAGTGCTTATATGGTGCAGGTCCGATCTATGGCGAAGGTGGCAGCATGTCGGCTCAGTGGACAGTACATCTGAACCCTTCCACCTACATCAGGGTGCTAACCAATGTTCATCACATTCTATCCCCCTATTGCACATCTACCTGCAAACCATCTGTGGGATCATACATCCTTGTAGTGTTGTCTACATGCCTTATGGCGATGTCGTTGTTCTTTACACACCCATCTCCAATGCACATATGTCTCTCCCCCCCTCATACCCTGCCCCAATGCATTGTTAGGGTGTCTGTCCTCGTGAAACCTCCATATGTGACTTACAACAACGGAGGTCCTCTTGATCACGCGCAATCCCAACATCATCCCACCACATCATCTCAGGACTGGGGTATTTGAACTGCAATCCGACCCGTCCTCACTTTACCAGTATTTCATTCTGTAGCTACGCATCCATATGATATCCCACCTGGGAAACACAGGCACACCTGCATACTACCTAATCCACCTTTTGGGACACCTACGCTGCATGTTGGAACCAGACAATTTGATGACAATATACCATGCACTGATGATCCCACACGTCATTTACGGGACCATCATTTGTCAGCTTCCTCAGTAATCCACCTTATACCCGTTACAGCTGCCAATGACTGCTACAGCAAGGTTACCTCAGGGAGACGCCTTGGATAACCATGTTCCCCTGAGCTGAATTTCACTTACATTGGCTAGCCATTCAGACCAGCATTATCTTTATTACCCTAGCTCACACGTTGAACAAACCTAATAGGCTCTACACTGCATTCTTTTCCTCCCCTACTCACTGCAGTACACCAGACAGAGCGAGAGCATCCACGAACATCACCTCCCTAGAGCTACAGACGGCCATCACAAGCCCTGCCTCCTCTGCAGCCCACAGGACCTTTCACCTTTGTGCCCCTAGGTGCTGCAATGCAGCACCCCCTGGCATCTGGCCTATCAGCAGCTAATCACAATTCAGGTAGGCCGTCACTTTCTATCCCTGCAAACTCTTCCCTATAGAGTCATCAACACCTGTCGACCTCAGCGAGCCCACCCACATACCTGCTTGCATGATATCTCAGTAACCTGCCTGTGATGAGTAGATATGACGTTGGAATATATACCTGTCACCTTATAGTGGTAACATGTCCCTGATCATTTATGGGACATCTGTGGGATTTCTGTACATTGTTTGCCTTGGTATCCACGTTCCGTCCCATGTCATCTGTGATCTCATGCATGTTGAGTGTACTGGGATTAGGTTTGCCTGTTAGACACGCTGATGCTGAATAGTGCGGTGTATGAGGGGATATAGATATGAACCTAACTACATAGCTATACAAGGTGTACACTCCGGGGGACATTGGGATGGTCACCTGAGGATGGTGTAGACTACTTACACCTCTTATCAACACACATGTGTGTTGTCGCAGAACCGCTGATCTCTGACTCACACATGCAACGCTTCTGCAGCAGCATAGGCAGATTAACCTTCTCGCATCAACGACCTGTATCATTTGCTGCTCATTTTCACAGGTTAGGATATGTTGTTTCCGGCCTTGGACCGCTACTCTTCCTGCTGCACCTGCACAGGTCTGTTATCATTGACCACCTTTGTATAACATCTCCTTTGTCATGTTGGACACTGAATCATCTGCCTGCTGCTACCATGGAACTCCACAGTAGCAGCATTCAGGTGAGCATTGTCTGTGCTGATCAGGCACATGTTATACGACGTTTGTTAATGATTAGCGTGATGTTCCGTCGACAGACTGGGATGACAGGAACATTGGACAGAGAGAACATATCGTACCCTGTCAATGGAGAGGTACCATGCTACAGGTCAGTGATGCGTTAGGGCATCCTGTCTTTGCATCGTCCCTAGCTTTGCATGTGTGCGTGTGAGACCAGCATATCATCCACACCCGGTCTGTATTGATCAGAGGTGGAGGTGGTCTAGACCTTCATCCAGTGAGTCCGCCATGTATTTCTGGAGGGTATTCTCTATATATCTATTTGATATCTCCCTGTGATTGGACCCCACTAATCGTGGCAAATAACATTCATACCGGTCACATCAGGGAGATGTGTGCCACGTGCATGTGCGGCCTGTGCTCAGACCTCACCCAGGCTGGGTGCTCAGACACATTGCATAGGGGACACACATGGAGCCAGGATATTGGGCAACATCCATCACAAACATGGGTGTCAGCCATCATGTTGTACGGTAGTTTGTGGTGACACACAATGAGTGGGAGGGGGGCCATCACAGGAGGGACAGGGTGCACAGTGGCAGATTGGACTGCAGGACGGGAAGGTATGTACAGTGTCCATACAGACATGCTCAACAGAACAGGCACTGCCATCGCAGCTGGGCTTTCAGCAGCCATGACAGAGGCTACAGCAACACAGATGGGACTGTCGTGTCAGAGGGGACTGTCACAGCAGTTATCACACCAGGTACTGGCTCACAGGGATGTCATGGCGGTATCATGGAAGGAGTGCAAGCTGTGGATGCATTGTGTGGACCTACACACTCAGTTATGAGTGTGCTGTGGACTCTTGGGGGGGATGTCCTGGCCCGTGGGGCCGGGAGGGTGCCTGTGCAGAGCTTTCAGCAGTGCCCTGTCACGGTTATTGCAGGAGGGACAGACCCCCTTGACATGCAACCTGTCTGTCAGAGTGTGACTGATGGACCTCTGTGATGCCGTGATTGCGTCATTGCATACATAGGTTCCAGACTGAGCTGGTGACATCATAGTTTTGCTGTTGGTTGAGATGTTAGGTCTGTGGGCATTTTCTCTGGGTTCTATCCTGTATGTGCTTTGGTCATGTATTGGCCCGCAGACTGAATTCCATACATGTGACAGCAGAGGTGAGGCTTGGGGGATGGGAGGGGTGAGCTGTGCCTCACAGTGCATGTTGTGTGGTTGTCCTGGGGACAATGTTTGCTGGTCTGCCTATCCACACACTGTGTGCAGCAGAGGTATCCAGTTTGCAGCTGTGAGCTCTGTTACTGTCACCTCACAGGTTCAGTGTCCCCTGGGTGTTGTTACAGTGAGCCATGTTGGTTTGGCCATTACATGGCCTGGCCAACCCTGACACATATTTTGTGATTACAGGCGTACACTGTGGGGACTACCTAGTAGCCATAGCGTACAAAGGGTTTGGAAATGCACATGCTTAGCTGATAGACCTGTTTCATATTGGCAGTTACATACGGTGCTACGCATAGGCTGTTGCCTGGACATTGTTACATAAAGATTTGTCAGACGTACCTGCTAGCGGGTGTGCAGTGTCCAGGAGCTCAAGCAGGCCACATGTGTAGATATCTCCAAGTCTTTCTGCAAGCTCACGCTCGAGGGCCGATAGTGGGGAGATGAGGGGGCCCCCGCCACCTGTCCCCAGGGCATGCTGGTGTTCAGCCACCATCACCTGCCATACACCTCTTTTTATGTCAGAAAATCTTTTTTTCAGACTGTCCGTGTCTCTTGGTGGGCCACCCGCCCCAGCCACTGCTAGCCTCACATCCTCCCACACAGCATTGCGGTTCCCCATGGGTGTTTGGCTACTGAGGCGGCTGAAGAGGACATCGTAGTTCTCCAGGACCATGCTCAGGAGACTGTGGTTCTCCTGGTCACTGAATCTCAGCGCCCTCCTCCGCTGCGTAGCTGGCACAGGTGGGCGCTTTCTTTTGCCAGTGTGTCTTTGCACCTCCACACCTGTATTCCCCGATGGGCCTGCAACAGCCTCAGGCACCGGTGTCACCGCCCACCCACCTCTGCAGTGCACTGGTGTTCTGCATCCCCACCGGCCTCATTAACATTCACCCCCTCTCTCCCCCTCTCCCCCTCTCTCTCCATCACCCTCTCCCCTCACCACTCCCCACCCAGCACAGGACACCACCCACCACCCTACACACTGCAGACCACCCCACCCCACCCAATCCACCCTACCCTGCACAGAACACAACAATACACATAGAACAGACACGGAAACAGTGATACACCAAATACGATATGGCACTCTACAGACACACAGCCTCCTCTCCCCCTACAACACCTTCTACCTCTTCAGTATCACACACGCCTCTGTTTCTCCACACTCCCTCACTGTATCTTACAACACCCTCGTCGTTTACCTGTGGTACAGTGTGTTTTATACCATATTATCATTGCTTTTTGCCGTTGCGCATGCGTTTCTTGTTTTTTTTTGGTGCGCCGCTGATGTGCGCGTGCGCTGTCGTCTGTGCGCGCCGCGGATCTGCGTCAGAGCTGTGCATGGGCGTGTATGGGTGCGGCGCATTCAGACGCACATGCCGTCATCACGCATACACGCCCCAGCGCGGCCAACATGGACGTTTACGCTCTGTTTTTCATTTGCGCATGCGCTGTTGCTGTTCGGCTTTGTTTTCCGCGCCACAGATGTGCGCATGCGCTTTCGTCTGTGCGCGCCGCGGATCTGCGTCAGAGATGTGCATGGGCGTTTGGATGCGGCGCATTCAGACGCACATGCCGTCATCACGCATACACGCCCCAGCGCGGCGCACACGGACGGCAGGGATTGCTCTATGGGATGCACATGCGCACGGCGCTCCCCCACGGCGTGCAATGACACACAAAGTCACAGGCGCACATCTCAACACCGGAAATACATCTATATATCCTCAGGCATAGATAGTACACATTGAGGGTTGTATTGTAGGAGAGGTGTACGTTTGGAGAGGGTGACATATTGCTCAGGCTAGGTTATCTGTGTAGTTCATTGTCTATTGGGTTGTACTGTGTGTATTGTATTGTATTGTGTGTATTGTGTTGTGTATCGCATCCGTTTGTTCAGTTTGTCAGTCGGTGTTTGTGAGTTGGTCACTGTTGTGTGAGGTTTTTGTGTGTTGTAGTGTGTTTGTGTGGGCCTGCGGGGTGAGGTGATGGCTGGGATATATGTTTCTGCATGTGCCCTGGATGGTGAGCAGATGCTGCGGTTGCCGGACAGGGGGGATGGTGTCTATGGGGCTGAGGCACAGGGCATGGGTGTAGTCCCGCAGCAAATCAGACCTGCAGCTGTGGAGGAGGGCCAGGCAGCTGATGTACGTGCACAGCGCAGGAGACGTGCCGAGGTGCAGGCTCGGCAGCCTCGCCTCTACAGGCCCAGGGCCCAGCTCCAGGACATGCGTGAGGACCAGGTCATCTCCCTGTACAGGCTGAGCACAAGGGCTATTAGGGAGCTCTATGAGGATCTACGACCTGACCTCGAGCCCCTGACTAATCGGTCCCATGCCATACCGGGTTTAGTTAAGCTCCTTGCTGCTTTACATTTCTTTGCCTCTGGCTGTTTCCAACACTCAGTGGGCGCAGTGGGTGGCATGAGCCGACCCTCCTTCTCCCGATGTCTCCACCAGGTACTGCGTGCCATGGTCAGCCGGGTGGGGAATTACATAGCCCTTCCCCACACTAGGCAACATTGGGGGACCCTGAACCAAGCCTTTGAGGCTGTAGCTGGGATACCACACGTGATGGGAGCTATTGATTGCACACATGTTGCCCTGGTCCCACCTAGAGACAGGGAGGTGGTGTTCCGCAACCGCAAACACTACCATTCCCTGAATGTTCAGGTTGTATGTGATGCTGATCTGCATATTCTGAATGTGGTCCCACGGTTTCCAGGGTCCACCCATGACTCCTATATCCTGCATCGCTCAGCACTATTTCGACAGTTTGAGGAGGGACTGTATGGGGACTGCATCCTGCTGGGTGAGTATGTCCACACATATGATGTAGTCTGTAGGTTATATCATTTTGTCACTTAACATCTCATATATTGCACTATATACGCTCTGTGTGTTAGGCAGCTGAGCTCACGTTCAGCAGACATTGTGGGCGGGGTGTAGACATTGAGTTGCATGTGACATGATGAGCCATGTCACATCTGGTTGGAAACAATACCTGGGGGTGATATGCTGATGGTGTAGGGGGACATATGCACATGTTCAGATGCATGTACATGGGTGTGCATTTCAACGTGTGTGTGTATTTCACAGGGCCACAGGTGGGTGGGTGGGATTGTTGTCCATCACACCCACCTGTGCATTAGTGGCATTTGAGGTAACTGTGTTATGTCATGTCACATTTCTGTGAGTCACAAGCCATACACCTATCGCATATCATTTGTGGGTGTGAGGGCCACACCCCTACACATTACTGGGGTTCGTGAACATTGTTTGGTGGATGACATGGGTTGGTAGTTGTTTGGGGTTTCGACACATATGATGGATGTTCATAACCTTGGCAACGTTGGGTACACCTTTCCCTAGGTAGGGTTCTGGTTTAGGCATAGCCCATAACATGTGTGCATACACACGTGTGTTGTGAATGACTTTGGGCCACTGCAGATGGCCACTACTTTGGCATCAGTGTATGCCATTAATCTGATGTGTCTCTGCCTTTGAGAGAGGTGACAGCAAGGGCAGGGGCCAACTTGTGAGCGGGCAGAAAGGTGTTGGTACCCCATACAGAGGAACCTTGACAGTCTCTGTTGTTGTGATATTTCAGGGCTCATGTGGGCTACAGTGTGCAGATCTGTGGAACACAGCTTAACAGGGATATTAACATGATGGTGACAGTGGACCGGGTGTCCACTGACATGGTTGTTGGTCAGCGGTCGACAGCATATGGCATCAGACTGCTGTCTGTAGGTATGTTGACCTTAGTGGACACAGTGTTGTGAGGTGATATTGGGTTGATGTTGTCGAAATCCCAGGTCAGACATGTTCTGGGTGTGCGTTTACATTGCCTCATACAACATTCTTGTGGTGTATAGCTTGCTAACATATACGTTTAACATGTTTTTTGTGTGCTGGTGGTTTAGGCTGCCATTGGTGGTTTCAGAGATGCGGACATTGACTGCATACCAAGACGCATATGCCACACATAGCGGATCTTTGTTTGCAAAAATGTGACATTACTGTTATTTGCCATGTCTGTCCAGACTACAGGGGCCCTTTCTGACATTTCTATCACCATAGGTCATATTCTGTCAAATGTATATTTGTGTTGTCATATGATTCTGTCAGGATGTGTAATGCACTTGTCTCTAAGGTCCATACCTGTGCAGATTTGTGGTGGCATGCGCTCATGCATTCACATGCATCATTCTCTTTTTGCAGGTGATGCAGGGTATGGATGTCGCCCCTGGCTGCTAACCCCTGTGCGTCAACCACGGACACGTGCAGAGCGGAGGTACAATGAGGCCCACGCCTCCAGCCGCTCTGTCATAGAGCGCACCTTTGGCGTTTTGAAAAGTCGCTTCAGGTGTCTGGATCGGACAGGTGGGGCCTTACAATATAAGGCAATGACTGTTGCAGAGATAATCGTAGCCTGTTGCATCCTGCACAACATTGCTCTCAGGCATGATATTACTGCAGAGATTAATGAGGATCTTGTGGAGGATCCACCGTGCCCCCCTGTACGTGCCAGTGGTGACACACAGGCAGGCACAGCGGTCAGGCAGAGGTTGATTGCTGAGATATTCAGTGGTATGTATTGCACATCCTCCCACATATATGTGCTGTTGTGTGCATGTAAGGGTTATAACGGGTCATGTGTCTGCACATATAGCATTCAGATCCATCACTGCATTGTCCTTATGCTGAACATCCAACAGTAACATAGGGCCAGGGGTGTGCAATGGACAATGTGGACAGGGCACAACAGGGGCTGTTGGTGTTTTTGGGGTTTGTGTGTTGCGACACCTTTATGAGCTTTTGGGGGTCACAGTACCAGTTAGTGTCTGTGTGTGATAGCAACTGCTGTGCAAACACACTGTTTCCATTATAGTGTGTGTGTGTGGCACGGTGTCAGGCATATGTTCCGGGGTTAAATGGGGTGTAGATGGCAACATTTGTGGAGAGCTCTCATGCGGCCACCTTGTTTATGTACTACAATCAGGGTGTGCTTGTGTGTGTGTTATGCTATTATGGGCTGGCTATGTCTGTATATTTATAATGTGTCATGCAACATGTCTAACATAGCACAGTACACATGCGCATGACTGCATACCCATGATGGGATAGATTACATGTGACAGGTGTTGCTGCCACACCAAACGGTACCATATGGTATGTTGATTAACGTAGCACATACATGGCTAGGGTGAGGCATGTGGACATAGTCAGTGTGCAGCCCGGGGTCCATATCATTGGTTTCATCTTATATAGTGAGGTGTCATACATTGCAGTATTCTCACTGTACACACATACGGATGTGCAGCGGGTCACATCATGAACGGGTGGATTACAGGACCCCACTGTAGAGCTGCATGTGTGTATTTTTCTGCTAGTTTAGCGGTTTAGCAAATAAAGAGTGGCATATGTGGGTGATACTATCTCAACATCTACGTCATGGCTCTGGTACATGCTGTATGTCGGTCAGGTTAGCACAGTACACAGCCACATATGCCTTGTCTACACTGGCAAGGGATGTTATGTTGACATACACACACAGACCTATTTGGGTGATATGTGGTGCAGGTGCACATATAGCCTCTCCATGGATTAACATTCTCCCTGATACCCAGTGGGCTGACATGACGCCATCATGGTCTGATGAAAGACAGACATGGGGGTGTTGTCTGGTACACATGGTGATGACATTGCCATGTATTTGGGCACATGATCAGTGCACATATTTAAGTAATCATAGATGTACAGGATGTACACTGCATAATATTCCTTTGCATAGTGGATACAGGGGGTGGTACAGCATATTACCAGGTGTCACAGGTATGTACAATGGACTAACAAACAACATTAGGGGAGTCATAGACACGGAGAGGGGGTAATGTTGTCAACCTGGCCAACACAGACTAATAGTGCGACCTTGGGATGTGTTTCACACATGGTGTTTGCAGACACCTCCTTAGACAGGTGTGAGGAACAACCGAGGGTGGTGGGGGCAAATGAGTAATAGGGGGACATTTCATTGGTATCATACGTCTACATGCTGCCTCTCCCATGTGGTATATCAGTACAGTGTGAGGGTGAACAGTCAGTCGTTGGGTCAGGTTGTGGGGTCTGCCAGCTGTTGACATTGCTGTGTACTGTGGGTTTCACAGATGGGACATGACATATATTTTGTGATGGTTTGTTTCCCTCTCCACAGGACCAGCTTCATGAGGATGCTGTTCCACTGTAGCATTGGCACATGAGGGCCCATCGTCCAAGATGCTGTGGTCCAGGGTAGGTGGATCTACAGCTACATTGTGCGTACATGGGTTCATGGGAGCAACATGTCGCCTGTCATGTGTCATATGAGGCAGCTGGTGTTGTACAACTCTCCCCTGACAGCCTCCCTTACCCATATTTTGGGGTGGTGACCCATCTCCCCATGTGTTTTTGTTCAGTATGTTCGCAGGGACACCTTTTCAGTCAGATGTACAGCAGAGTTAGATGTGTTTTTGGTTGTCGTGTTTTACGGATACTGCATTTTCTGTCTACACCATCATAGTTAGATCAGACATCACCAAGGTATATGTGCATGTGACTTGGCCATGATGTGCACAGGTTTGCACTTGTGCACATTCAGCCCATGTTTTTCAGCTGTGCCCCTGACCAACGCATACTGTGTGTGTGTTTGCGCTTATGTTTTGAATATGTCCTCCAGCATTGTCCAGGCATGGTACATTATCACGTGCTCTCATGGGTGTGGGCACCTGGGGGGCATGGTGGGGTGTACTACCTCTACTGTTGTGCTGCTTACCTTGTCATCATGGTCCACATGTGTGGTGAGCTGTGAGCAGCAATGTGTCTTGTGTTTTGAGAGACAGGTGTTGAGCAACATTTATTTCTCTCATATGTAGGCATGCTGTGGAGATGCATCAACAGTTGATGTACATGGTAAATCGACATGTCTGGCTGACATTGTCTCCCTTCGCTGTGACCTGATGTGGCTATGCAGTACTTGGAGGAATTGATGACGGCCGCATGATGCACACATAGGGTTTGTTTTAACTTTGCGAATTTGGTATTACATCTGGCTGTACCTGTCCTGGGTTTATGATCCTCACATGGACATGTTATGTAGCATCTCTGTAGACACAAACAGATGCATATAGTGTGTAGCTGTGAGATGCCCGTGTGACCTGGGATTGTACATAACCATATCCATGTGACAGCCATACCTGCATTTACATGTACTGTTGGCGCTCATCTCCTTTTTTTTTATATGCATCTGCTGTAATTTGTGACTTTGCATCCCTTTGGTCTGTATTTTGTGTATTGTGAATCTTGGCAATCTGTTCTGTTTTGGCAAGGTGTCTAACAATACCATACTTCTCCTCTCGTGACACAGGGCAGGTGACATAACAGCACCATTTCCTCCACGGCATCTGGCTCACCATCCAACGTCTGTTGTGGGACTGACCTTCATCTTATTCTTTCCGGGGAGATGTGCCATTGGATGTTTGACCTATGTTGGTGGCACACAGGCCTGTGATGGACATTTTTGCTCTTGGACCGCTGACTTACCCATGATAGACCTGTACAACACACAGTGTGTGCCATGCTGTGGCTGTGTGTCGTGCTGCTGACAGGGACACAGATGGACTTTCATGGACTGTGTCATATTGGACGATGGCACTTTACTGTGCATGGCCAGGTTTGCATGGTGTGTTTTGCGATGATCTTTTGGCTGTCAAGGACACCTTGCTTTTGGGACACTGTGCGCATCAGGGACTGACATAATCTATGTATTTCTGACATCCCTCCACAGTTGGTTAGTGTATAGATGTGTCCCATGTGTGTGACATGGCACACATAATATGTTTACTTTGTGGGTTTCAACATCAGCATACAGCCATGTTTGTGGCACGGGGGCACACATGGAGGGATCCAATTGTCTATGTCCACCTGCCCCACACCTAAACAAGGTGCAGGTTCTGCCACATACACACTTTCATGCCCGCCACCATCCTTGTTAGATGTGTGGAGGGGCCAGGGGTGCTTAGATTCATGTGTGGCATCACTGTACCATGTTTGTGTACAGCTGGTGCCTGTGCTTCTCAATAACTATGTTTGTGAGACACTGCATGTGGACCTATGGCTCTGTGTGGTTCACTGTAGGCTGTCTGACCATCATTTGCATCTGGACATGCTAGTTATTGTATATGTTTACTGTACAGATGTGACACTCTGCATGTCTGTCCACGCGTTGCAGTGCACATTTGCAGAGTCCTGTTTTACCCCCTGCATTGACAACAGTCTCATTAGGCCATTATATTTGGTGTGGGTCAGAGTGGGTGTCCATTGTCCTCCTACACGTCAGCATTGCATGGACCATGCTATCGGTAGCCAAACACTGTCCACCAAACAAACAATGCAAGGGGACATACTGCACGGTGTTATGTCTGCACCTTTCAGGGAGTTGTGTGCTTTGTATTTTCTCTGTGTTCATGTGTCCCTGCTACCTGTTAGCATACAATCATTCAGCTCTAGATGATATTTGTCATGTACACTGAATACTTTCTGATGTGCCAATCAGCCATTATGTGGGGGGTTGGACATAACTTAATGAGGGTGTTTGTCACATGTCAACATTGTGCCAGCATATGTTTTTCTCTTTTGGGGGCCACCTGTGTTGCATGAGGGCTATGTTGGGGGGGGGGGACATGTGATGTGTTTGGGGTCTTACGCTTACAACTCCTCGAGTCTACATGCCCTCATATGTAGCTCACACATTGTGGGCATGCAGCAGATGCTCGTGTATGTGGCCCTGGAACCCAGTGCATATCATGCACCTGTTCCACCAGAGATCTCATGCCACTCAATTGTGCGCAGGCATTGACCTTTATGTGGCATGTGTGTTTGTACCTTGCTGACTGTGTTCCCATCTTTAAACAGGGAGGGGCTTACTTTGACATTATGATTACACTGTGTACAGTAACTGGGAGGTGTGATCCAAATAAATATATGTATTATACAGACATTAGTTCCTTTTGCTGCTTGGTCATGTTCACACACATGCACTACAATGTCTACCTTTGAATATGTCATGACTCCTTGTGACCTTGGGACTCCGTGGTTACCTTGACAATGTTCCTCGAGTTACTTTCCAAGGGCCACATGATCTGGTTTTGTGAAATGAGGCCTGGTTGCCTTGTGTGCATGACAGTTTTGTGACGACTAGGCTGCTCCTCCTCTCGTAGAGCACATTCACACTTGTGTCTACTGGGTTGCTTGCAAGGTGCATGTCCACCTGTGCTCACAACAGTGTACGATGGCAGCTGTGCATGTGTCTGGCATTTTGCACATCACAGGTTCTTACTGGTTCACATACAGACCCTGTCTTTGGAATATTATGTATTCCTTGGGCTCAGTGTATTATTTGTGGGTGTGGTTGGTGGCATGTGTTTTCAAATAAGGTTATGCGTTTAGCCCACGATATCCTTTGTTTTTAATTATTTTGTACATTATGCTGACTTGACCATTAGTTCACTGCAGGTTAATCAACTCTACACACACCCTTGTCTGTGATCAGGGTGCAGCAGGGTGTGCACTGTGTGCTGCCTAGCCAGCAGATATCATCTGTTACATAGGTTTCTCTCATTATGTTGTTTACACTGCTGTGCACCTGGGGGTGTGGTGGTGCTGGGTTTCAGCAGGTGTGTGTTCACCCTTTTTTATGTGTTGCTCTCTGCTGTCCTGTCCATGATCAGTACATTGCTTCGCCACGCATCCTCCACTGCCCTTGGGGATACCTTGCTTTGCTCTTGTTATGTCTGTATATATTTATGTATTTGTTTTGGTATCCCACTTTTCACACGGTCAAGGGGGGTTTCATACGAGGGGGGGGGAGGGTTTACATGTTGGCCACGGCCATTGCCCGGGGGGCTACATGGACGGTTTCAAATGGGGACATAGGACATACTATGGACATTGACAGATTGTGCACATTGTCATATTTGTATGGGGTGGGTTAGGGGTTGGATTAGTGGGGTTCCTGGGACAGTATGTTTTTCAGCTGTTTTATAATGGATTAGTGGTCTGGGTTGTTACCAGGACATCTTGGGGGGCTGTGCATGATACATGGGGCAGGAAGTTCAGGGTCTCGATTGCAGGTCCCTTGCGGGCATTTGGTTCATTTGTTGCTTACAGTACCGGAGTTGGTGGAGGCTTGTCTGGTAGTTGTGCCGTGGCCTGGGCGACACAGTCTGGTGTTGATTTGGGGGTTGCGTGCTTCATGTATGACTTTGTTGGTGAGTGGGAGGGCTTTGTATTGACTCCTTGCTTCAGGTGCCTGTATGTATGTTTCTTTCAGGATTGGGGTGATGTGGTCTGTATATTTTGCATGCTGTGTCTACAGCATCACATATCATTGTGTGTTTGTGCATGCGTCCCTGGTCCCAACTACAGACTGTGATCTGAAATGTACACAGGAGTTCTGCAGGTGCATTTGTACTTCGTTTCCCTTGTGGGTTTGCCTGTCCTTACAACCAGCATGCATGTAGCGTGAGGGCCTGGACTATTTCTGACTGCATCCTTTGCTAAAACACACACATTGGTGCTGTTTCCTACCTGTTTTTGCTTTTACATTTCTGGTGTTGTTCGTATGTGTGATTCCTCTCTGTTCTCTTGGATGTGCATGCGTGTCCTGCAGTTGTGTTTTCCATTTGTTTGACTGTCATATGTTGTCAGGTTTGTGCTGTGGACACATTGTACACTCATCTGAGTTGTGAGCCATGCATCTGTCCATCTTCTGTCTGCCAACTCTTGTGTCATGCTACCCTGATGTGCATGCAGCTGCAACCCTTCCTGCACTCCTACACCTTCCTGCATCACAACTCTCCATGTTTGTCGCTCCTGTGTTTGCTCTGCATATCATCGCTAGTCCACTGTAATCATGATATTTCACAGATCCTGCCATTTCAGCCTCCTCTGCTGGACACATCTTCCCATCCACTGTTACACACCATCATTATAACATGGTACATTATCCATCACTCTGTACATAGCTACAGCTGGCACCAGTGTCTTTATCCATTTCTGTTGCCGCCACATAGCCTTGTGGAGATCTTTGTGGTACAGCACCTGTGATGTCAGTGGTTCTTATACTTTTGGATTGCCTTTCCTTTCGGCTCTGTGCAGTATTTGGGTTACATGTGCACTCGCATTTGATGATGTGGTTGTTTATGATGTGCATTGTGTAGCAGCCTAACGGAACGATACTCTGGCTAGGCTTGTGTTTAGATGGCAGCACAGCTTACTGTACAGTTGCATTCTGAGAAAACAGATGTCACTAAGCCAACCTTGGTCACTGCTCATTTGGCACCATGACCCCTGCACCATCACGCAATGCCCTAACCATTGTGCTACACTGCTGTTCCCTCCTGCATGTCTGCTCACCTACCTGGGATTTCCCTGCGTTAGACTGCACAGTGATGCCAGCACTGACTGTGTTTGGACCATACCCTGCCTCATACGACAAACTGTAAAGCACCCTACACACGACATTGTGATTTCCTTGGTGGACAATGCGCTTTAGGATTTGACATGTGAGGTACCTTATATTGCGTCATATGCATCACCTGATATTACAGTGCTTTCATAGTGCATTTGCAAGGGGGAGTAATAACAATAACATGTAAAATGCCTCCTAGATCACTATTGCTCATGACAGATGATGGCTCATCCAGCCGCTTCATTGGGCACTGCGGGGGATTGAACCCCCGATCCCTGCTCCATTGGTAGGCGTCGTTCCCATCGTGCTGTGGCTCAGCTCGTATGCTTTCCCATCCGCGCGCCGCCTTATGCCGCACAAAGTTCCTCTGCCTCGTAAAGGATTAGTGCGCCGCCTTCTGCTGCCCACTATTTCTGTGCCTCCTAAAATGGTGCCTGAGCCTGCCGCTTCATTGGGCACTGCGGGGGATTGAACCCCCGATCCCTGCTCCATTGGTAGGCGTCGTTCCCATCGTGCTGTGGCTCAGCTCGTATGCTTTCCCATCCGCGCGCGCCGCCTTATGCCGCACAAAGTTCCTCTGCCTCGTAAAGGATTAGTGCGCCGCCTTCTGCTGCCCACTATTTCTGTGCCTCCTAAAATGGTGCCTGAGCCAGCCGCTTCATTGGGCACTGTGGGGGATTGAACCCCCGATCCCTGCTCCATTGGTAGGCGTCGTTCCCATCGTGCTGTGGCTCAGCTCGTGTGCTTTCCCATCCGCGCGCTGCCTTATGCCGCACAAAGTTCCTCTACCTCGTAAAGGATTAGTGCGCCGCCTTCTGCTGCCCACTATTTCTGTGCCTCCTAAAATGGTGCCTGAGCCAGCCGCTTCATTGGGCACTGCGGGGGATTGAACCCCCGATCCCTGCTCCATTGGTAGGCGTCGTTCCCATCGTGCTGTGGCTCAGCTCGTGTGCTTTCCCATCCGCGCGCCGCCTTATGCCGCACAAAGTTCCTCTACCTCGTAAAGGATTAGTGCGCCGCCTTCTGCTGCCCACTATTTCTGTGCCTCCTAAAATGGTGCCTGAGCCTGCCGCTTCATTGGGCACTGCGGGGGATTGAACCCCCGATCCCTGCTCCATTGGTAGGCGTCGTTCCCATCGTGCTGTGGCTCAGCTCGTGTGCTTTCCCATCAGCGCGCCGCCTTCTCCCTCCCGCGCAGCTTTTCCAGGCGGTAATGTGCGGGACGCACATGTGCGGGGCGCACATTGGCGCATATGTAAACCGCGTGTTTTTCTTTTTCAGGACGCAACGCCCACTCCTTATATGGCACACGCACACTAGCGCGGCCCCGCACGTTATGAATGTTTAGTAGACATACCCCTTAGTCTTCCTAAAGTCTAAGATCCTCGCCTTTGAATGGATTCTAACTGCCCTAGTCCTAATACTGAACCACACCATCTGGTGATCACTGGATGCAAAATGATCTCCCACTACAACATCAGAAACACTTTCACCATTGGTAAGCACCAAGTCCAGTATGGCCCCTTCACGTGTGGGGTCTGTTACCAATTGCCTGAATAGTTCTCCCTGTAGAGCATCCAGGATCTCCTTACTTCTAGATGATACTGCAGCAGGAATGTGCCAATCAACATCTGGCATATTGAAATCTCCTATCAGTAGCACTTCCCCTTTCCTAGCAATGCTGCATATGTCTTCAATTAACTCTCTGTCCACCTCTTCCTCTTGTGAGGGAGGTCTGTATATCACACCAATGTAAACAGATTTCTCTTTCCTTCTTTCTAGTTTAACCCACAATGCTTCCCCTCTCCCTTTTAAGCTCTGTAATTCCAAAGCTTTAATAGTAGTTTTTACATATAGTGCCACTCCTCCTCCCCTACTTCCTACCCTGTCCTTTCTGAATAAAGTATAGCCAGGTATAGTTACATCCCAATCATGGTTTTCTGTGAACCATGTTTCTGTAACTGCCACTAAATCCAAGTCAGCCACTCCCACCAAAGCTTCAACATCAGGGATCTTATTTCCCATGCTACGGACATTTATACACACTGCTTTCCATATGTTACCCCTGTTACCCATTTCCATAAAGTTATTTAATGTATCACCTACTGGGGGCTTTCACTTACCTGGGGGCTTTCTTCACCCATCCCCAACGAATCTAGTTTAAAGCCCTCTTCAGTAGATTAGCCAGTCTACTACTGAAGACGCGTTGACCTTTCTTGGACAGATGGATGCCATCTCTGCTCTGTAACCCTTGGAACAGCATCCCATGGTCTAGGAAACCAAAATGCTCTCGATGACACCATCCATGCAGCCATGCATTCATCTCCAGGATGCGAGCCTTCTGCCTTGGCCTTTACCCTCAACAGGGAGGATTGAAGAGAACACCACCTGTGCACCTAACTGCTTCATCCTCTGTGTCCCAGAGCCATGAAGTCACATTTTTTTTTAGAAAATCGTTTTTATTGAATTATCCCAAACAGTTCAAGTCCACATAACATAAGAGGCTGAACGGATCATATTAACACACTATAGTTTCTACTTTCAATCATATTCATAACCTTCCACCCCAGATTCCCTCATTCTCCCGAACTACTAACACCCAAATACTTAATAATTTATTCCATATATCTCTTCAGCATCTAGGGATTCAAACTGTGATCCGCCTCCCAGACAGTACCCCAACTCAGACCCCTCCTTCTTCCATCCCTCAGAACTTTGCTAACCCCATCCCCCCTCCCCCAATTCCTCTCCCAAGCCTCTTTCCCGGGCCCTCCCTCCCCCCCTCCCTTCCTCCCCACCTCCCCTCCCCTCCCCCCTTCCCCTCCTCCTAGGTCACTTTAAAGTCTTCAATTGCTCAAATTGACCTCCCTCGTGCTCATTCTATTTATATCTATCGCTTTCTTCTCTATTCACCACCAACCTATTCCAGACCTATCGAGCAGAGTAGAACAAAACAAACCTCAATGCACCTTGTAACATTATCTAACACTATCTAACACACTACGTCCCATATCCGCTTAATCCTATCCCCTGCATCCCCCCTAAATTCCTTGCAAATCGGTGCTCCATGTCTTTCAAATCTAGCATCGCTTGTTTCCATTCGCGTATGCCCGGTGCTTTGCTCTCCATCCAGTGTCTCAATATGCATTTTTTGGCCATCAGAAATCCTTTCTCACAAAGATTCCTCTCTACACTCGCTATGGGGGGCTTCTCCTCATAATACCCCATCAGCCCCCAGGTCGGGGAGATCCGCACCGGCTGTCCCACCCAACCACTTAGTGTATTAGCCACTGCCTCCCAAAGCCTTTGGATATGGGTGCAATACCAAAATCTATGAGCCAGAGACCCAGGTGCGATCCGGCAAAGGGTGCACACATCAGTCTCCGCCAGGCCTACCCGCGCCGCCCACACATTATGACCATTTGCTCTCCACAGGAATTTGTATTGCATCTCCTGCATCTGTATTAACTCTGAAAGCATCTTAATGTCTGTAAAAGCTTTCTCCAGCAGCTCTACAGTTGCTTGCGGCATATTATCTTTCTGCCATCTCGCCGCTAGACAATCCAATCCCCTGATCTCCTCCCCAGGACTACCGCTTGAGCACAGTTCCCCCCGTAATAACTTTACAGTTATTTTCCCTTCTAAAGCCGTAAAGAAGTCTAGCATGCCTCTATTCTGCAGAAGTAGGTTATTCTGTTTTTGCAGGCCTCGCACATAATGCCTCGCCTGGAGATAAAAATTAAAGTCATGGTGCTTCAACTGGTACCTATCCCTCAATGAGGTGAAGGAGTCTAATTCCTCCACCCCTATCATTTTCATATGTCCAATATATTGTATGCCTCACTGGGCCCACTCTCTCGCCACCCTTCCTTCTCCCCCTGGTATAAAGTCCGCATTACCCGTTAGCGGGATGCAGTCTGTCTGCTTCCAGGGTAGTCCTCTACAGTGACAGATATTTTTCCATGCCTGTCTAATTCCATGCAAGCACCCGGATTCCCGCCAGGCTGCCGGCAGCTCCCTTTGCGTGTAATGCAGCACCCGGGCTACATGTTGCCGACTGAACATAACAGCTAACAAGTCCAGCGGCAGAATTTCCCCGGTCTGCTCTATCAAATCCCTTAGGGCTCTCGTCAGATACAGTAAATTATAGTTTCATAGAGAAGCCAAGCCCGCTCCTCCAACTTCTGCAGATCTCATTAAAACTGCCATGGCAATACGAGGTTTACGTCCTCTCCACAGAAATTTTGTTAAATGCCCTTGCAGTGTCTGCAAATCTTCTCTCTTTATCCAAACTGGGACATGCCTGAGGACATACAGCCATCTGGGGAGTTCTATCATACTGAAAAGGGCTATGCGCCCCTTCAACGAGAGAGGCAATTCCCGCCACCGTTTTAATCTGCCTATCGTGCTATCCATCAGAAGCTTGATATTAGCCTGATATAAGCGCGCTGGTGAGGCTGGGATTTGGATGCCTAAGTATCGAAACTGTTCTCCCGCCCATACTAGCGGGAATTCCACTCTCCATTGAGCCTTTACTTCTCCTCCAACATCTAGGGCCAATGACTTGGACATATTTATCTTCAAACCTGAGAAAGCCCCAAACCTCTCAATCAACTTCAGCGCGCTCTCTAACGAGCGTTGCGGTTCTGTTAAACACAACATCATGTCATCCGCAAATGCGCTCACCTTTATCCCTCCATTACTCCACCTCACCCCCTGTACTTCCTCTGAGTGCAGCAGTGCTAACAGCAATGGTTCCAGTTGGAGCACAAACAATAAGGGTGAGAGCGGGCAGCCCTGATGGGTTCCTCTCTGTAGTTTAAAGGTTTCTGACTTATCTCCACCAATTGCAATATATGCGAGAGGTTCCGTATATAAGGCTCTTACCCAGCTCGCAAATGCCCCCTCAAGACCTAGTCTCCGCAGCACTTCAAACATGTATTGCCAGGAGACCCTGTCAAAAGCTTTTTCAGCATCTAGGCTGACTAGAAGCAATGGTGTATTCTCTTGTAAGCACCTCTCCATTCCTAGTAGGATGCTGTTGATATTCTTAGACGCTTCTCGGCCCTTCACAAATCCTGCCTGATGTCTGCCTACCATGTTTGGAAGCAGAGTTTGCAGTCTTTCTGCCATCACTGAGGCTAAAATGTTCATATCATAATTTATTAAAGAAATCGGCCTATAGGCCGCCGGATCCTCTGGGTTCTTGCCCTCTTTATATATGAGAGAAATGGAGGCTGTGCGCATATCTCTAGGGAAGCTCCCAGCCTCCAAAACCTCTGCATATAGGGCTGCTAGGGTCGGAGTTAATTGTCCTTCTAACATTTTGTAAAACTCAGACACATAGCCATCTGGCCCCGGAGTCTTATGCGGCTTCCCCTTCCTGATAACTTTCCTAATTTCCCTCCCTTCTATAGGCTTGTTTAAGTCCAATAGATCTTGCTGCGATACTTGAGGCAATTTAAGGTTGTCTAAAAAGGTTTTCTCTCCCTCCCGATCTTCCATATCCGGAGTATACAAAGTCTCATAAAACTGCCTGAAAACCTCTGCCACCTTCTTTGATTCACTCTGCTTCCTCCCCTCCGTATCCCGAATGACCGTTATAGCCCTGAAACTCCCCCCTTCCTTCACTAAGCGCGTGAGGAGTTTGCCCATATCTAGATAGCTGGAGCCTATAGTACTGTAGTGAATACAGCGCTCTGACTTGAAGCAGATTATTTAACTTTTTTTGGGCCTCTAGGTATTCCTGTAGTCTTTCCCCTTTCATATCCCCCACTGCTCTCTTCTTCAGGGCTTCAAGCTCACATGTCAACTGCACTATGTTGCTATTGAGTTCTTTCCTTTCTTTTGACATATAAGCAATAATGTGTCCCCGCATTACCGCTTTACCCGCTTCCCAGAATGTGTCCACCGAATTGCAGGTTTTTTCGTTAAATTCGAGGTACTCCTCCCATCTCTGTTGCAAAAAATGCTGAAACCCTTTGTCATGCCACTTTTGCCTGGGAAAGGACCACCTATAACTTCCTACGCCTTTACCCTTCCAGTCAATCCACACCATCACATGGTCAGATATTACAATAGGCCTCACCTCCGCTCTGAGTACCTTCCCAAAGTCTCTCTCTGAGACCAGTATGTAATCAATTCTTGACCAAGTGCCATGCACTCAAGATAAATGCGTGTAATCCCTCTCCCCCTCATGTAAAACTCTCCAGACATCTAATAAACTTCCCATTTGGCACAGGTAGCTCACCCCTCTTCTAACCCAACCCACTCCCTGCTTTGGTTGAGACTTATCTAGGATCGGATCGTGCGGGCAGTTAAAATCGCCTGCTAAGATTACAGGTGCCGCAGGGGCTGTTTCTATTTTCTGTAATATACGCCTAAAAAATTCATGCTCATATACATTTGGTTCATAGATGTTGCCTATAAACAATGCCTCACCATTCAGTCGCACATGCAGAAACAGAAACCTGCCTTGAGGATCCGCCTCTTCTCCTATCACCTCCACCTGAACTCCTTTCCTTATTAAGATCGCTACTCCTCTTTTTTTCCCCTTCGCAGACGCAGCGTACACATAGCCTACCCAGTCTTTCCGCAGTTTAATATGCTCTGCAGCATTCAAGTGCATTTCTTGTAATAGCGCTACCTGAGCCTTTTCTTTTTTCAGGGCTTGTAAGATCTTTGCCCTCTTGCCCAGGGTGTTTAGGCCTCCTACATTCCAGGAAATCATACGCATATCAGTTCTCATTCCTATACTGCAAGTTGACTCGCTCCCCAACAATGTCATTCTCTCTGCATCCGATAACACGGGGCTGCCCAGCCTCAGCCCCTGGCCTACTCCTCTCTTGTGCATTTCGCGGTATCATTCCAGCCCTTTCAAGCAATCTCTTTGTGTTCCTCTCACCCTCTACCTTAGAGTTGACCCACCTCCACCCCAGTCCCCCATCCCCGTATCATCCTCCCTCCCCCTCCTCTCTCCCTTGCCCTCCCCCTTCCCTACCCCCGACCCTCCCTCTGACCCTCCCCCTACCTCCCCCACCCTCCCCCTCCCCGCTCCTCTTCCCTCTATCCCTTCTTCTGTAACCCAGAACTCTCTGCGCTACTGCCTACAGCCGACTTAGCTGAGGCCTGGCTTCCCTGTCGGACACTGCGGGGCCGCCTCAGCTTTCTGAACCCTCTAACCACACTGAATAGTAACATTTATCATTTAACAGTTAAGAAGCAACATTGAACAGTGAAGAAATAACATGTTCTCAATTAAACATCACCCAGTGAGTACTCTCTGTTTCCCGGCTCTCCATGCCAGCAAGTACATCACCACGTATATATCTCCCCAGCTAACTCCCGGTTAGTTCCTCCCCCTCTTGATATCATATATACAGAGAAGACCATAGCATTCATATAGTTACATTTCCCCAAGAACTTCATATATAGCTCGAAGGCAGGAGTTCTTGATACTGTCCTTCTAGTCCAAAGTTCCTGCCTTCTCTCCCTTGCACAACTCGCCCTCTCAGCATTCTCCTCCTCCCTGGTGTCGGCATGTACTTAGCATCCTTCCTTTGCCGTGTCCTTCCCCAGGCCCTCCACGAAGGCTCTGGCAGCTGCTGCCGAAGAAAAGACATAGTTCTGACCCATATTCGTCACCCGAAGCACCACGGGGAAGGCCAAAGTGAAACTCACCTTCTTCTGAAATAAGGAAGAAGGACTAGAAAAAAGGACTGTTACTTCTGGAGAGAGATCTGCAATTGTGAGTATATACTTCTGGGAATTTTCTGAAAGGAATTCTTTCTATTAAAGCTATTTAATCTGTGAACCCACTATTTTTTGTTAAATCAGTCAGGGCCTAGTAGCAGCAGTTTAAATTTAAAACACAGAAGAGACCTTTCTGGTTACATTTCATACCCAGCAGAGAGCTTATAGTTTGAATTTAATAATCACTCAGGGCCTAGCATCAGCAAAGTACTTTTAGTTTAAATTTAAAACACAGAAGAGAGCTTTCTGGTTAAATTTAGAACCCAGCAGAGAGCTTGTAGTTTAAATTTCATAATAAGTTAGAGCCTAGCAGCAGCAAAGAGCTATAATTTAAATCAAATAAGAATATAGCTTACCTCAGCAGCACAGGACAGGGTACTGTGTAGCAGCCCTCCTTTAATAAGTGTTATTTCCCTCCCTCCCTCCCTCCCCCCCACACCCACCCACCCCTGGGATAATCGTAGATTTATAGGTACTTACACATCTTAAAAGACAGGAGGTGCTCTCAGGTGAAGCTTGTTACCCAAATCAGACATACACTAAGGACCTGAAATTAATTAAGCTTCAGGTGAACAAGGTATATTAAACATATTAGGTACAGTTTTATTGGTATAAATATCCATATCAACCCTTAGTAAGTAAAGAACTTAAAGATCTAAACAAAAACTTAAAACTAAGATGCAGACAGCAGTCCAGCAGCGGGATGGGGGCTTTCCAGTCTTTTGCATTGAGTGTCACATGTATGATTTTCTCCCAGTTGGTGAGAGGTCTTACGTGTGCAGTAGGTGCAAGGAGCTCTTTGCTCTCAGGGAATGAGTCCGTTCTCTAGAGGCTAGAGTAGCAGACTTGGAAAACATAAGAAAGAGAGGTACATAGATGAGACCTACAGGGATATAGTCCTGAAGTCCCACCTCCAGTCTGGCAGCATCCCTGTTGCCATGGAGGAGAGAGGTCACGTGACAGGAGAGCATCACCCTGGTGTGGCAGGAAGTGATCCTGTAACTAGGACCTGTCCTCCAGGTGATGTAAAACCCTCTTGCACCGAGGAAGTTTCTCCAGGGCCATGTGCCCATGAGGGAAGGGTTAGGACAGCCGTTATAGTTGGTGATTCGATCATTAGGCATGGGTGGCTGGTGGACGTGAGGATCGCCTGGTAACATGCCTGCCTGGTTCGAAGGTAGCGGACCGCACGCGCCACCTAGATAAGGTCTTAGATAGTGCTGGGGAGGAGTCTGCTGTCTTGGTACATGTCGGTACCAATGACATAGCAAAATGGGGTAGGGAGGTTCTGGAGGCTAAATTTAGGCTTTTAGGTAGGAAGTTGAAATCCAGAACGTCCAGGGTAGCATTCTCCGAAATGCTTCCCGTTCCACGTGCAGGACCCAAAAGGCAGGCAGAGCTCCAGAGTCTCAATGTGTGGATGAGACAATGGTGCAGAGATGAGGGGTTTGGATTTGTTAGGAATTGGGGTACATTCTGGGGAAAGGAGGGCCTCTTCCGAAGGGATGGGCTTCACCTTAACCGGGATGGAACCAAGCTGCTGGCATTAACCTTTAAAAAGGAGATAGAGCAGCTTTTAAACTAGATAATAGGGGAAAGCCGACAGTCACCCAAGAGCAGATGGTTCGGAAGAATGTATCCTTGAAGGATACTACCAAAAGCAGAGAGGTTCCAAAAAAGAGTAAAGTATCCCAAATGCCCTCAAGTATGGAGCAGACAGAGCTTAAAGATCCCAAATTACCCATGTCTACCAATAGCCAAATTAATATGAATAAAATAGTCTCTAAAATGCTTGTATGCAAATGCTAGAAGTCTAAAAAATAAGATGGGAGAGTTAGAATATTTAGCACTAAATGAGAGGTTAGAAGTGATTGGAATATCAGAGACATGGTGGAAGGAGGACAACCAGTGGGACACTGTGATACCTGTGTACAAACTATATCATAATGATAGAGCTGATCAAATTGGTGGAGGGGTTGCGCTCTATGTTAGAGAGGGCATTGAGTCAGAAAGGATTAAAGTTTTGCAGGAAACAAAATTTGCTGTAGAATCTCTATGGATTGAAATTCCATGTAAAAAGGGGAAGGCGATGGCGGTGGGGGTGTACTATCGACCGCCTGGCCAGAATGAACAAATGGATGATGAAATGCTCAAAGATATCAAGGAAGCTAACAAAAGTTACAGCACAGTAATAATAATGGGCAATTTCAATTACCCCGGTATCGACTGGGTCAGTGTCACGGCAGTACATGCTAGGGAGAAAAAGTTCCTAGATGACATAAATGACTGCTTCTTGGAGCAGCTGGTTCATGAAGTGACCAGAGGGGAAGCCATATTAGACCTAGTCCTTAGTGGAACACCAGATCTAGTGCAAGAGATAAGGGTGTTGGGGCCACTTGGCAATAGTGATCATAGCATGATCGCCTTTGATTTAATTAGTGGAGGAGGGATAGTAAGGAAATCCACAGTACTTCCTTTTAACTTTCGAAAGGGAGACTATGATAAAATGAGGAAAATAGTTAAGAAAAAACTAAAAGGAGTAGTTGCAAAGGTTAAAGACTTACATCAAAAGTGGAAGGAAGTCCAAAAAACTGCCAGCATGGTTTAAAGGTGAGATCAGAGAGGCTGTTGTTGCCAAGAAAGCATCTTTCAGGAAATGGAAAAAAGAGCCAAACGATGAAACCTGGAAACAGCACAAGCACTGGCAGGTCAAATGCAAGGCATTGATAAAGAAGGCAAAGAGAGAATTTGAGAAGAAGCTTGCTGCGGAAGCAAAAATGCGACATAAAGATTTTTTCAAGTACATTCGTAGCAAAAAACCTGAGAGAGAGTCAGTTGGACCATTAGATGATAGAGGAGTTAAAGGGGCACTAAGAGGCAACAAGGCGATAGCGGAGAGACTGAATGAATTCTTTGCTTCGGTCTTTACTGAGGAAGATGTAGGGATGTTACCCATGACTGAAGTGGTATTTAAAGGTGCGGATGAATTGAAAGAAATATCAATACATCGGGATGATGTATTACATCTATTAGATAAACTGAAGAGTAGCAAATCATCTGGGCCGGATGGTATACATCCAAGGGTGTTGAAAGAACTGAAATATGAGATTGCAGACCTGCTATTAGTAATCTGTGAACTATCATTAAAATCATCTCTAATACCTGAAGATTGGCGGATCGCCAATGTAACACCAATTTTTAAAAAGGGTTCCAGGGTTGATCCGGGAAACTACAGACCGGTGAGCCTCACGTCAGTACCAGGAAAAATGGTAGAAACCATCATAAAGAATAAAATTACTCAGCATGTAGATAGTCATGGCCTAATGGGAGACAGCCAAAATGGCTTTAGACAAGGGAGATCTTGTCTTACTAATCTGTTATGTTTTTTTTAAAAGTGTGAATAAACAGGTGGACAAAGGTGAGTCGGTTGATATAGTGTATCTGGACTTTCAGAAAGCCTTTGACAAGGTCCCTCATCAGAGACTTTTGGCAAAACTAAAGAGTCATGGGATAGGAGGCAATGTATTACTGTGGCTCAGGAACTGGTTAAAAGATAGAAAGCAGAGGGTAGGGCTAAATGGCCAATTTTCCCAATGGAGAAAGGTGAATAGTGGTGTACCCCAGGGATCTGTGCTGGGTCCGTTGCTTTTTGACAATATTCATAAATGACCTGGAAAGTGGAATAACGAGTGAGGTTATCAAATCTGCAGATGACACAAAACTATTTAAAGTTGTTAAAACCCAAGAGGATTCTGGAAAATGGCAAGAGGATCTTGATAAATTGGAAGACTGGGCATCAAAATGGCAGATGAAATTTAATGTGGACAAGTGCAAAGTTATGCACCTAGGGAAGAACAACCCAAACTATGGTTACACGATGCAAGGTTCCACATTAGGAACCACCACCCAGGAAAAAGATTTAGGCGTCATTGTGGATAACATGTTAAAACCCTCGGCCCAGTGTGCAGAGGCAGCCAAGAGAGCAAATAGAATGCTAGGTATCATAAGGAAAGGTATGGAAAATAAAACAAAAGATATTATAATGCCTCTATACCGTTCCATGGTGAGACCGCACCTTGAATATTGTGTGCAATTCTGGTCGCCGTATCTTAAAAAGGATATAGTGCTATTAGAAAAGGTTCAGAGAAGAGCCACCAAAATGGTAAAGGGGATGGAAGGATACTCCTATGAAGAAAGGCTAAAAAGGTTAGGGCTCTTTAACCTGGAAAAGAGACGGCTGAGGGGAGATATGATAGAAGTCTATAAATTAATGAACGGAGTGGAACGGGTAAACGTAGATTGACTGTTTACGTTATCAGAATATAGAAAGACTAGGGGACATGCAATGAAGCTACAGGGTAAACTATTTAAGACTAATAAAAGAAAATATTTTTTCACTCAACGTGTAATCAAACTCTGGAATTTGTTACCGGAGGATGTAGTAAAGGCTGTTAGTGTAGCTGGGTTTACAAAAGGTTTGGACAAGTTCCTGGAGGAAAGGTCCATAAACCATTATTAAGAAGGGACCCAGGATATCAATGCTTGACCTAGTACAAGCATTGCAGAACCTGCGTCTTTTGGGGAAACTGCTAGGTACGTATGACCTAGATTGGCCACTGTTGGAAACAGGATACTGGGCTTGATGAACCTTGGTCTGACCCAGTATGGCATATCTTATGTTCTTATGTAAGGTGGAGCAGATGGTCGCAAACTCCTTCCTCTTTCCCACCACAGCCGCCGAATAATCCTGAAAGAGCAGGAGCTTTTGATTTTCAAGCTGCAAGTCACGCTTCTTCCTGTATGCTTGAAGCAACTGCGCTTTATGGTGAAAGTTTAGAATTCTCGCAATCACCACCCTGGGCCTCTGGCGCCCGTCCATTTTGGCTCCTATCCTGTGTGCTCGCTCAACTTTAATCTCTCCCACCAAGTCGTTCAGACCAAGTTCGTTTGGGAGCCAAGTCTCTATGAGCGGTATCAACATCGGATCAGAAGTGGTCTCCAGAATCCCCACAATCCGTAAGTTATTCCTTCGTGATCTATTTTCAAGATCATCTACTTTTTCTAGCAGGGCGTCTATCCGTGCACATTGGGCCTTGGCCTATCTCGCACCACTTCCCCCTTCGTCTTCCAACGCCGACACTCTTTGTTTCAGTTCTTCTATTCTCTGTCCCATCTCGCCCATCGCCGCTCCTACCGCCTCAAGCTTACCCAGAATTTGATCAAATTTTGGATCAAGAAGTTTCACCACTTCTCTGGCCATTTCTTCTGAAGCCGATTCAGTGCTTTCAGTTCCCGGAGAGGCCGGGCCTGATATTGCCGGCAGCGTGGCCCCAGGCTTGTGGCCTTTTTCCTATCGGCATCGGCATCGATATTGGCATTTCCCACTTGGGTGTCATGTCTTTCGACACAATAGCTTACACTCTATTCTTTCAGGAGGCCACCTCTCTTGATGTTGAGGGGGAGAATTAAATTTGGATGATTAATTCAAGTATTAATTCAGAGGCAGCCCCGGAGCGAGCTGAGAGAAGTCCTCACTCGCTCATGTGTCACCGGAAGTCCATGAAGTCACTTTTGATACGTTCTGAGGTATACCTGGCAGTATCATTTGTTCCAACATGTATTAGCAACATTGGGTAATAGTCAGTGGGCTTGATGAGTCTCGGCAAATTCTCCGTAACATCTTGGATTTTGGCACCAGGTAGACAGCATACCTCTCTGGACATCAAGTCTGGTCGGCAGATGGACGCCTCAGTATCACTCAGAAGAGAGTCTCCAACCACCACTACCCTTTGTTTCCTTGTGGTCACTGATTCTGCAACTTTGGGGTACTTGAGCTCTGGTTCTTCCCTTTCCAGGGATGCTTTCACCTCCTCCATTTCCAGGACTGCATAATGGTTCTTCAATTCGAGGGCTGGAGAAGTTGGATTGGTGATTTTGCAGGCCCTGGTGACTTGTGTCCAACCATCGACATTCTGTTGGCACCCATCTTCTCCTCTGCTGGAGAGCTTGGTTGCAGCAAGAAGCATCTCATCAATGTACTTCTCACTGTCTTGAATGCTCCTCAGCCTCGCCACCTCCGCTCTGAGTTCCTCCACTTGTTTCCTCAGAGCTTCAGCATGCAGGCACCCTGCACATGGAACCGGTCCTTCAACTGGCATTAGGACCTCTCTCTGGACCGAGGCAGAAGCTGTAATGGAGGCAACAGCTTTAGCAATACGATTTTTCCCAGCCATTGTTCTGTTTGTGGAGCTTAGGTATCTGTTCAAGCAAAAGAGAGAGATCTACCAAGTATCAGCCGGTTTCCCAGCTGTCCTTTCAGAGAAAAAGCAGTTAAATCTCCTTAATTATATTCAAAATGTACTGGTCCAATTCTCTGTGCAAATGGGGAGGTGCTCTATAAAGCAAGACTACTCGCTAGGGGTGGGTGGGAATCGGGGTGCGTAGGGAGGGAACTAACACCTGATTAGGTGTTAGCAGTTCCCAAAGCTGAGGAGGTTACTGGAGTTCAACCACCTACTGTGCTCAAGGAAAGTCCCACTAAAGCACCAAAAAGAAAGTAACCTTGCTTTAAAAATGTTATTGGATTCTCATGATCTTGAATCCAATGGGTTGCAGAATCCAAGGCAGTGTTGTTTTACGAGGAGGTAATTGTGTCAAACAAATCTGATTAATTTATTTGAATGAGTAACCAGAGAGATAGATTAGGGCCAGGACCAGGGCAGATTATGCAGCCATCTAGGGCAGCACAATTTTAGGGTATAGTTTGGGAGAGGCCAAAGGGAAGCATTGCTGCTCCCCCAATGTTGCAGGATATAGGCATCACAGAATAAAGTGCCACCCTCCAACTTCCTCCCCCCCAATCCAGCAATACCTCCTCTTCTTGAGCCCTCACATGCAGGGGCGGACCAAGGGGGTGCGGGGCCATGTGCGGATATTCAGTGCGGGGCCTCATTTGCATAAATATTTGCATAATGTAAACATGCCTCTTAATGAGTGTATGGATAGAGAAAGACTAAAAGATTTTAACATTTCTATACTCCAGTGCCAATCGCCATGCACATTAGGAAGTACTACAAACACTGCCCATTTAGAACCTATAGCAAACCCACCATATCCTAACAGTACTACCAGGACTCATAAAGCACCATACCCTACCTATCAAAAGGCAACATTGCAAATATTAAACTAATACATCTCAGAAACATAGAAACATAGAAATATGACGACAGAAAAAGACCACATGGCCTATCTAGTCTGTCCTTCCATAACAACTACAACAGTCCACTTTTTGCCTTTAGAGATCCTCTGTGTTGGTCCCATGCTTTCTTGAATTCAGTTACTGTCCTCATCTCTACCACCTCCACTGGGAGACTATTCCACGGATCCACTACTCGTTCCGTAAAGAAATATTTCCGCATATCACTCCTGAATCTATCTCCCTTCACCCTCATCCCATGTCCCCTCGTAGCAGAACTTGCTTTCAATTGAAAGAGGCTCTCTCCCTGAACATTTATGCCACGGAGGTATTTAAACATCTCAATCATATCACCTCTATCCCGCCTTTCCTCTAAGGTGTACATATTAAGATCCTTAAGTCTGTCCTCATATGCTTTATAATGAAGCCCATTAATCATTTTGGTAGCAACCCTCTGCACCGACTCCATCCTGTTCACATCCTTTTGAAGGTGCGGTCTCCAGAATTGCACACCATACTCCAAATGAGGTCGCACCAAAGACTTATACAGAGGCATTATCACCTCCTTTTTTCTGCTAGCCATCTCCTACTGGGGAAAGAGAACAAGTGGCACTATCAAATATAAACTGCATAAACAGAATACCTCAGCTCGGTTACACATGCAGAAAACAGACCATCACCAAACAAAGAACAAGGGATCACAATTTAGAAATAGGAAGACAATAATTAAACTGGGAACCCCAAAAGTCAAACTTGGAATGTACAACAACAGTGCAGAAATAAAACTATAAATTATTTTCCACTTGTACTAAACAAAATGCAGACGTTAAAGACGCATATTTCCCAGAGCTGACATATTCAAATTAATAAATTCAAAATAAAAAAGTATTTTTCTACCTTTTGTTGTTTGTGCATTTTATTTTTCATTTGCAATTGCTCCAGTAACTTTCTTCTGGTTTCTTCTTGTCTTCTGCTATCTCTCCATTGTCTACTGTCCATTTGTCCTTTCTTCTCTCTTCTAGTTTGTTTCCATTCTCTCTCTACATCTGCTTTAACAAACTGATCTTTCTCCTTTTGCTCTTTTCTCCATCTCCTTCTTTATTCCTTTTTCATCAACTCAAATTTTACCCCTCCATCCTCAATCCCCTTACTCTCCGAATATCAAGCCAAAGTTTTTCTTCCCTCTCACACAAAATAATTTTTCCCCTCTCCATTTCACTCTCCCAGCCCCATCCCATTCTAGTCCTCCCCGAACATCAACTCCCTTCTAGTTCCAGCCCCACCCAGCATCCGCTTCCTTCTAATCCCCGCATCAGCCCATTTCCAATCCTATCCTAACCCCTCCATCAGCCTATTTCCAGTCCAAGCTCCCCATCCATTTCCAGTCCTATCCTAGCCCCTCCATCAGCCCAGATCCAATCCAAGCCCCCCATCAGACCATTTCCAGTCCTAGCTCCCCCATCCATCTCCAGTCCTATCCAAGCCCCCCCATCAGCCCATTTCCAACTCTAGCATCCCATCAGCCCATTTCCAGTCCTTTTCTAGCCCTACCATCAGCCCATTTCTAATCCTAGCCCCCCGCCCAACAGTCCATGTCCAGTCCTATCCTAACCCCTCCATCAGCCCATTTCCAGTCCAAGCCCCCTTCCCCATCAGCTATTTCCAGTCCAAGCCCCCCTCCCCATCAGCTATTTCCAGTTCAAGCCCTCCTCCACTCATCCCATTTCCAGTCCTAGCTCCCCCCCCCCACAGCCCATTTCCAGTCCAAGCCCCTCCTCCCCTCCCGAAGAGCCCTGCGTCTACCTAAAATGCTTTAGAGGGAGCCGAAGAGGCCCCGGCTCTCCTCTAATAGCTACCGAACTGAAGCACATCATTTTCCTTCAATTCGGCAGCTGTACTGAAGTTTAGAATGCTGCCACGCTGAGGTCAAAGGGGACTTCCTGTTTCCCGGCGCTCAGCACAGTAGCATTCTAAACTTCAATACAGCTGCCGAGGTGAAGGAAAAAGACGCGCTTCACTTCGGCAGCTGTTAGAGATGAGCTGGGGCCTCTCTTGCTTCCTCTAAAGCCGCCCTGCCTGCCATTCAATGCGGGATGTTGTTGGCGAGGGGCCCCCTGAAGCACGGGGCCCTGTGCAAACAACATTCTCGCACAATGGATGGGCCAGCCCTGCTCCCATGTGTTCCAACCCCTCCCCTCACACCTTCAAGGTTGCTGTCATGCTCCTTCCCACTGTTACAACAGTGCCAGCAGTAAAAGCAAATTTAATGTGCACAAGCCTCCGCAAATTGTGGAAAATTGCAAGAGGATCTTGATAAATTGGAAGACTGGGCATCAAAATGGCAGATGAAATTTAATGTGGACAAGTGCAAAGTTATGCACCTAGGGAAGAACAACCCAAACTATGGTTACACGATGCAAGGTTCCACATTAGGAACAACCACCCAGGAAAAAGATTTAGGCGTCATTGTGGATAACATGTTAAAACCCTCGGCCCAGTGTGCAGCAGCAGCCAAGAGAGCAAATAGAATGCTAGGTATCATAAGAAAAGGAATGGAAAATAAAACAAAAGATATTATAATGCCTCTATACCGTTCCATGGTGAGACTGCACCTTGAATATTGTGTGCAATTCTGGTCGCCGTATCTTAAAAAGGATATAGCGTTATTAGAAAAGGTTCAGAGAAGAGCCACCAAAATGGTAAAGGGGATGGAAGGATATTCCTATGAAGAAAGGCTAAAAAGGTTAGGGCTCTTTAACCTGGAAAAGAGACGGCTGAGGGAGATATGATAGAAGTCTATAAATTAATGAACGGAGTGGAACAGGTAAACGTAGATCGACTGTTTACGTTATCAGAATATAGGAAGACTAGGGGACATGCAATGAAGCTACAGGGTAAACTATTTAAGACTAATAAAAGAAAATATTTTTTCACTCAACGTGTAATCAAACTCTGGAATTTGTTACCGGAGGATGTAGTAAAGGCTGTTATTATAGCTGGGTTTAAAAAAGGTTTGGACAAGTTCCTGGAGGAAAGGTCCATAAACCATTATTAAGAAGGGACCCAGGATATCAATGCTTGACCTAGTACAAGCATTGCAGAACCTGTGTCTTTTGGGGAAACTGCTAGGTACGTATGACCTAGATTGGCCACTGTTGGAAACAGGATACTGGGCTTGATGGACCTTGGTCTGACCCAGTATGGCATATCTTATGTTCTTATATAATCTCTGCTGGGTCTCGCCCCCACAGCAACAGGAAGTGTGCATCGGAGGTGGAGGGGCCCAGCAGAGACTTGGAGTGCGTTGAATGCCAAGGCTCTATGATATGCTAAATTTCCTTTTAACACTGACACTGTCGAAACAACAGAAAGGAAGACAGCAAACTCGAAGTTTAAAGGTGAGAGGGTGAACCATGGGTGTGTGGGCAAGAGAAGGGTGCAACTAGATGGGGAGGGAAGAAGGGAAGGCAGAGAGGGACATGTTGGACCATTTGGGGGAAGGGATAGAGAGAAAAGAAGCCAGAACATGTTTGGGGAGTGCAGAGGGACAAGATGTGGGAGATGATGGAGATGATGAGGGAGGAGTGGCCTAGTGGTTGGGGAAAGTTACCTCAGGCTGGAAGGTCAGGGGTTCAAATCTCACTAGAGGACAGCAACCTTGGGCCAGAAGGTATTTAATGCTGGGGCTGGAAGAAGGGGGGCAGATGGTGGGAGCAGCAGAAGGAAGTTGATGTTATGTCTGGAAGAAGGAATTTTGGCACTACCATGGAGACTGGAAATATGAGAAAGTTCAGATGCTAAGGGATGGGGTAGGAGAGGGAGGCCGATGCTGGGAATGGGAGAAGGGGGGGGGGCATACTGGGAGACTGAGAAGGAAGTGAAAGGAAGATACTGTGGTTTGGAGAGAAACAAGGACATATGCAAGTGAAGATGAAGATGGAAGAGCAGAGAGATAGATGCTGGGGTTAACGTGAAGAAAAGGCAGAGCAAATGGATATTTGAGGAGGAGATAAGTAGGGGAATGCTGGGAAGAGAAGAAGGAAGTATGGGAGAAGGGCAGTGAAATAGTTGTTGGGGATGGATGAGAGGCAGAATCAATAAATGCTAGGGGTATGGGCAGCAGGGGGTATATGATGAGGGGGCATACATGGATATAGGTTGGCCAGGCCTAATTAGGGACATGCAGAGTATGTGGTATACATAGGAATTCAGATTTTCGGTTATAACTGAAAAACCCTGATAAAACACCCCCATAAGAGAATTTGGGGTTTTGATTGTAACTGAAAAAAAAATGGCCCCTTTCTCAGGGCTCTGATGACATCCCAGTAGCCGAGGCAGAGCATAGCAAACATGAATTATTTTAAATTAAGTTTCTCATGCTGTCTCATCCCATTCCTGCTTTCTAATATAACTTTTCTTACCCAACAGTTGGCACTTCCTCCTTGCTGTCCAAAATCTCACAATAAAAGCTGTGAAATAATATAGCTGTTACTGTCTGCAGGAGTGCCGGCTGCTGGGCAAGAAACATTTTACAAGAAAGCAGAGAGGGAAGCAGTATAACAAACTTAATTTAAAGTTAGATCTTTGCTTCCATGCCAGGGAGGAGTGGTGAAGAAGAAGGAAGAAAGGCAGGTTGGCTAGTCACAACTCCCCCCCCCCCCTCCACCCCCACAACTGGCAGGGGAGGAAGGGGAAAGATGGCGAATACTGGTCTGGGCTTGAATATGAGAGGAGGACTGGAAGGGGAAGAAGAGGAAAGGGGGCAGATAGTGGACTGGACTGGGCTGGGAGGGGAGGGGAGCAAGGAGAAATGTGGCAGATGCTGGGCTGGGCAATAACTACTACTACTACTAAATCATTTGTATAGCGCTACAAGGCATATGCAGCACTGTACAGAAATATGTAAGAGAGCCCCTGCTCACCAGAGCTTACAGTCTAATCAAGACAGACAACACAACAGCTGAGGGCTGGGACATATCTAAAGGAATGGTAAGGAAACAGATAGAAGGTGAAAAGGAGACTACTCAGATCAGGATCCAAAAGCAGCTTCCATGAGGTGAGTTTTTAGCCTGGATTAGAATAGGGCCAGAGATGGAGCCTGATATACTGACTTGGGTAGTTTGTTCCAGGCACAAGGAGCAACAGGGTGGAAAGATCAAAGTCAGGAGTTAGCAATGGAAGAGACGAGCACAGATAGCATAGTTACTCACCTGTAACAGGTGATCTCCGGGAACAGCAGGGTATCGTCGGTATGGACGGAGCCTGCGCGGGAACGCTCCCCAGCGTCCAATTAGAAAGCTTTTGGGAGCATCCCACAGCGCCTGCGTGCTGCCTTCCCGCCTTTCCCAACTGCCTCTCTCCAGTTGAGTTTTAAAACTGAGACAAAGAGAGAGGGAAAGAAAAGAAAAGAGAGATACAACTCCTAGGGGAAGTGGGTGGGTTGTGAAGACTAAATTCCTGCTGTTCCCGGAGATCACCTGTTACAGGTGAGTAACTATGCTATCTCCAGGAAAAAATAGGAATGTAGACTTCACATATGGGGACTCCCTAGCTACAGATGCCAGGGAGAGACCCCAGAAGTTGTGTGCCCCTGTGAAAGGGCTCCACTTCCCCCCATGGATCTCTGGCATCCTACCGGGAATGGTGGGTAGGAGTTGATTAAGTATGGAACAGGTGTCGTAGAACAGCCAGACCAAACAAGGCATCCCAGCGGGAGTCCTTGTCTAAGCAGTAATGGGCTGTGAAGGTATGAACCGAGGCCCAAGTAGCTGCTCGACAGATGTCGTCAATAGACACAGAGTGTAGATGAGCCATTGAGGCTGCCATGGCTCTCACATTGTGAGCTGTGACATGGCCTTCCAGAGAAAGGTTTTTACTCTGATAGGTAAAAGAAATACACTGTGCAATCCAACTGGACAATGTTCTCTTGGAGACTGGAAGTCCCAAATGAGAAGGATCAAAAGCAACAAAGAGTTGAGAGGACTTTCTATGTTGCTGTGTCCTTTGTAAGTAAAAAGCAAGTGTTCTTTTACAGTCCAAAGTATGAAGATTCCTTTCTGCATTTGAAATATGAGGCCTTGGAAAAAATGCATGCAAGTAAACTGCTTGGTTTAAATGAAAAGGTGAGACCAGCCTTTCTCCTTTCCCTATGCTGACCTTCCTCTCTCGTCTCTGTCTCTCTATCCTTTATTAAGTTGTAATTTCCTTTTCTCTTTCCGGTCTTGTGCCTTGCTGTAATGAAGATTTATTTTTTGTAAACCGCTCTGGTTATCACTGAAGGGCGGTCAATCAAGTCAATAAACATAAACATAAACATACCTTATCATGATGGAACCTCGTATAAGGAGGATCAGCAACCAATGCTTGCAATTAACTGATGCGACGTGCTGATGTGAGTGCAATGAGAAAGACAACCTTCCAGGAAAGGAATTTCAAGGAGGTAGTAGCTAGAGGTTCAAAAGGCGGCTTCATGAGCTGTCCAAGAACCAGATTCAGGTCCCATGCTACCGGTGGTGGCCTAATGGGAGGCTTAGTTACAAGGAGCCCCTCATAAATCTCGCTATGAGAGGATGATAGGAAATAGGTTGTCCATTTAAAGGTTTGAAAGAAGCTGAAATAGCACTTAAATGGACTCGTACTGAGTTAGTCTTAAGCCCTGCATTGGATAAATGAAGGAGATACTCCAATGATGATTCCAGAGGTATCGCCAGGGGGTCAAGGCCCTTCTGTGAACACCATATGGAAAACCTTTTCCACTTGAAAGCATAAGAGCGTCTTGTGGAAGGCTTTCTAGAAGCACAAAGGATATCCTTTACTTGTTGTGACAGGTTAAGACCATGAAGGTCTAGGCCCTCAGCAACCAAGCCCTGAGATGCAGAGAGTGGGGATCGGGATGCCACAACATCCCATCCTCCTGAGACAGGAGATCTGGAGCCGATCCTAACTCCAGAGATGGAGCTTGAGAGAGATGTAGGAGCAGAGGGTACCACACCTGTCGTGGCCAATGTGGAGCTATGAGAATCATATGGCCTCTGTCTCTCTGAAGCTTGAATACGTTTTTGGGAATTAGGGGAATGGGTGGAAAGGCATATAGGAAGTCCTGACCCCAATGGAGGAGGAAAGCATCCCTGGCCTGAGAACCCTGAGCCGGAATTCTGGAACAGAATCGGGGAAGTTTGGCATTCAGCGGACTTGCAAAGAGGTCTATGTCCGGAGTTCCCCAAATTTGAAAAAACGTTTTGCTACCTGGTCTGCACGAAGAGACCACTCGTGTGGAAGCAGAACTCGACTGAGTCTGTCTGCCCAGGAGTTTTGAATGCCTGGCAGATACACCGCAAGGAGATGAATCTGATGCTCTGTGGTGAGGGCCCATAGTCGCAAAGCTTCGTTGAAAAGCGACAGAGAGCCTGTTCCTCCCTGCTTGTTCAGATAGAACATAGCTACTTGATTATCCATCTGAATTAGGACTGTCTTGTAGCTCAGCTGGGTGTGGAACACTCGAAGAGCAAGGAAGATTGCTCTGAGCTCGAAGAGAATGATGTGTAGATGGGTCTCCTGTGGAGTCCAGGTGCCTTGGGTAGAGAGATCTTGCAGGTGACCTCACCGACCCACCTGTGAGGCGTCTGTTGTTAGAGTGACCTGGGGTGGGGGCTGTTGGAAAGGGGACCCCACCAACAGGTTTTGGGTTGACTGCCACAATTGTAGGGACAAAATAAGGCGACCTGAGTTTGCTATTTTGTCTGATAGGCAGCCTGATGCTTGAGTCCACTGAGTGAATAGAGTCCATTGGGCTGCTCTCATATGGAGGCAAGCATAAGGAACCACATGCACAGTAGATGCCATGTGGCCTAGCAATTGTAACATTTCCCGAGCAGTGAGATGAGTTTTTAACACTGCTTGGGAAGCTAACTGCACAATGCGAAGGCAGCGGGGCTGTAGAAGATAGGCCCTTGCTTTCCTGGTATCCAGCATAGCTCCTATAAACTCTAGAGATTGAGTGGGAGCTAGGTTGGATTTTGGGATGTTTATGACCAGGCCCAAATACTGAAATATACGCATTGTGGCCTCTGACTCTGATGGGGCTCGAATGAGCCCGTCGTCTAAGTAGGGGAAGACGAATATTCCTAGAGTGCGAATAAATGCTGCCACTACAGCCATGCATTTCATAAACACCCTTAGTGCTGAGGCCAGACCAAAAGGAAGAACCCTGTACTGGTAGTGCTTCTCCTGAAATAGAAACCGAAGGAATCTTCGGTGAGTTGGATGGATGAGAATATGGGTGTACGCATCCTTGAGATCTAGAGAACAAAGCCAATCCTGACTCTGAAGGTATGGGAGAAGAGTTCCTAGAGAAATCATCTTGAACTTCTCCTTGAACATTAATTTGTTCAATTCTCTGAGGTCTAAAATGGGTCTGTGTCCCCCTGTTTTCTTTGGAATAAGGAAATAGGGGGAGTAAAACCCTGTACCCTGTTGGGAAATGGGTACGTCTTCTATTGCCCCGTGGGCAAGAAGTAAATTGACCTCTTGACCCAACTGATTTTCGAGTGAAGTCTGAGAATTGAACCGTCTTACAACTGTAGGAGGGGGCATGTAGAGGAAATGAAGCTTGTACCCCTCCTTTACAATGGAGAGAGTCCATTCTTCTGCTGTTATCTGCTCCCATCTGGGGGCAAAATGACACAACCTTCCTTGAATGGTGGAGGGCTCTGGCCCGTTGAGGGCCAGGAAGGCCAAGTTCTCTAGATGGGAGTCAAAGCCCCTGTGGAGGCTGAGTCTGCTGGACCAGTTGAGGCTTAGCAGACTTTGTTTTTCTTTGTTTTGGTGGCTGCTGTCCCTTTCGGGCAGACTGACCTGCAGAATGCCCCTGCTGGGTATAGGAGGGGTAAAACCTCTTCCTTTTAGAGAAGAATGGTTTCTTGTAGGATTTTCTTCTTGCAGGATCAGCTGTAGCCTTGGATAGTCTATCCAAAGTGGTGTTATCAGCATCCAGCTCATTAGCTTACTTTTGCCAATTTTTGCCAAAGAGATTTTCGCCTGTGCAAGGGATATTCCCCAGTTTGTCCTGTACCCAGAGTTCTAAGTCAGATGCCTGGAGCCAGGCAATCCTACGAGCACCTATGGCAATGGCAGAGGTTCTGCTTATGCACTCAAAATAGTCAAAAGCTGCACGATTAACAAACTTGGAAACATCTTGGGCATGTTTGACAAGTGTAAGATAATCTTGCCTCTTATCAGGAAGGAGAGGGCTCATAAGCTCTAGATCTCCTGTAACCTCCTTAAGGAACATTCCCATATATAAAATGTAGGAACTAATCCTGGCAGAAAGCATAGAGGCCTGGAAGGTTCGACGCCCAAAGGCATCAAAAGTCCTATATTCATGTCCTGGCGGATTAGATGCATGTCTTTTTGCACTCTTGATCCTTCTCATAGCTGATTCCACTACCATGGAGTGGTGTGGTAACTGGATTTTTTGAAATCCAGGACAAGGAGGTACTCGATACATGGTATCAAGCCTACTAGAATGAGGAGAGGTGGTAAGAGGTGTTTCCCACATTCTTAGCATGAGATCATGCAAGATCTCATGAATAGGCAAAGTAGCTGCCTCCTTGGGAGCTTTAGGATATTGTAAAATCTCCAATTCCTTTGCTCTGGGCTCTGTTTCAGGAGCCACTGTGATGGAAAGACCTCTAGCCACCTCCCGGATGAAATCCTGAAAGGATATATCCTCTGGAGGAGACACCCTACATTTAGGAGAGAGTACTCTGGTACCGACAGAGCTGTCAGAATCCTCAGACTCATCGGAGGATTCAAAATATCTCCTGTCCGGATGCTCTTGCAAAGCACGATACCGGTACCAATCGAAGTCGGTACCGGAGGTGTCCAGTACCAGCCTGTCGATACGAGAGGAAACAGCATGACTCGGTGTCGGTAACACAGTAGCCGATGTCGGTGCCGGAACCAGTGTCGATACTGGTTAAACCATCTGAAGCGGTCCCGAAGGCACCGAAGCCGCAAGGAAAGCCGCCAGACTGCGTTCAATAGCCAAGAACCTCTGGTCTATTGACGTTGTCGATGCCTGGGTATCGGTACCGGACGAAGCGGCCGGTACCCCAGAGCATGGCACCAGTAGTTCTGCTGAGGTTGAGGCCTCGAGAACATCCTGGAGCCCCGATAGTGCTTTGGAAGCCGAAGCCTCCCGCCGGGGCAATTTTGCCGGTACAAGTCCCTCAAGGGCAACGCCAGAGGCATCTCGATGCTTGGAAGGAGATCTACCCTTTGAGGACCAGCCAGATTTATGTTTGATTACCTGAGATCCATGGGAGGAAGACGAAGCCCTGGAAGACGTTGATGCCATGGATGCTGCATCGGAGGGAAAAAGGGTGCTAAGCATAGCAGCTCGGTTTTGCCGACCCCTCTTCGACATCATCCCACAGGCAACACACTCCGAGATGGAGTGGTCAGGACCTAAACATTTAAGGCACCACTCGTGAGTGTCGGTAACGGAGATGGTACCGCCACACTTGGAACACTTTTTAAAACCCGAGGCAGGTTTTTCCATTCTGAAGGAAAAGTTGGGCTTAGTGCCCGAAATGGCGCGTAGCACCCGACAGAAAAAAGACTGTAAGGTCCAGAAAAAAGATTACAAATTTTTTTTTTTTGAAGAAAGAAAGAAAGAACCGGCGGTACCGGTATAGCGTCGAGGAAGGCAGACGCTACCACAAAAAAGAATGAAAAAGATGGGATAATTTCTGCAGTGACAGGAAAAATGACCTGCTGGCTCCGCGGAAAATGAAGAACTGGAGAGAAGCAGTTGGGAAAGGCATGAAGGCAGCACGCAGGTGCTGTGGGATGCTCCCAAAAGCTTTCTAATTGGATGCTGGGGAGCGTTCCCGCGCAGGCTTCGTCGGTCCTGACGATACCTATATGTGAAGACTACATTCCTGCTTGTTCCTGGAGATAGAAACAATCTGCTAGAAGAGTGGAGCTCCCAAGGAGGGGTGTTTGGAGAGATAAGAGAGGAAAGTTAGCAAGGAGCAGCAGAATGAATGCACTAATAGGTCAGTAGGAGAAATTTGAAATGGATGCGGAAACGGATAGGGAGCCAGTGAAGTGACTTTCAAAAAAGAGTTACATAAGCATAGCAACACTGATGGAAGATTAGCGGTGCAGCCAAGATTTGAACAAATTGAAGTGAGGAAAGATAATTCATTGGGAAACCAGCAAGGAGGAGGTTGCAATAGTCTAGACAAGGGTGACTAAAGATTTATAAGGGTTTTATTAGTGTGTTCAGAAAGGAAGGGGTGAATTTTGCTGATGTTACAGAGAAAGAAACCACAGATTTTAGCTATCTGTTAGATGTGTATGGAGAAGAAGAAGGAGGAGTCAAAGATAACTCCGAGGTTGCAAGCTGAGGAAACAGGGAGGAGTAGTGCTATCCACAGAAATAGAGAAGGGAGAAAGGGGGGATATGAGTTTAGGGGGAAAGCTCTGTTTTGACCACAACATATAGATTATAAAATATACACCTGTGTACCTACTTCAGCCACCTACAATTGCATATGCTCCCAACCTGGTGTAAATGTACACAACATGGCATAGATGCAGGGGACAATAACATACAAATGGGAGGGGGCTTAGACAAACAGGGGGCACAGATGCTAATGCTGGGGCTTGGAGAAAGGACTGGAGTTGGGAAATTGTATTTTGTGTTATTAAATGGAATCCACCTAAAAAGCCATTGAAAACAATTTTTCACGCCATGTTGTTGTTGTTACGAGTGTCATCAAGTTAGTGTCAACTCATGGCGACCCTCTGGATAATTGTTCTAAACTGTGTTCAGTCTTCAGTCAGGCAGCTCATGTTGATAGAGTGGCAACCATAGCTGCTATTCTTGTATTGATTCATCTCATTGCTGGCCTTCCTCTTTTGCATTGACCTTCTACCTTACCAAGCATGATGTTGCTCTTGTTGTACATGGATGCATATCCACACATGCTCCTGCACTTCCTTCTAAGTATTTTAGAAACGACTCCACATTTAGCAGTGCCTTTTCTGAAATATCGTGCAAACTGTGAATGTCACAATCTCAAAGTCAAAAATTTGAATCTCCATGTTTTTCTAAAATGTACCTTTTAATGTTACAGAAGGTTTGGTCAATTTTTGCACTTGGTAAAGATGGCTCCTGGGCTACTAATACATGATCTTCCCCTTTTATGCATGTTGACACAGCGTATAATTCATTGCAATGAAGCATGCACAGGAAAGGGAAATGCGGCATTCCAATACCCCTCTAAGTCATTTTTACTTATAACAAAATGCTTCTGCTGAAATTTTATCAGAAGCAGAACAGAATAGGTTTAAGATTCAGATTTGTTAACTCAAACTCTGATGCCAGGCAGGTACACAAAGCAGCTGAAATAACAATCTCAACAGTAATTCCATTCTAAGTTCAGTTACACATAACCTATTTGAACTGCACATAACTCTAGCTAAAGTAAGCACAAAATATCACCTAATACTGTCAATTTTCCCTTCACAATAAGGAATAGGAAACACATGATATCCCAAATTAGCAAACAACATCATTTGAGAGACAACCACCAAGAAAATCATAGAAAATTCTGACACACAAAATACGTGCTAAAGTTTGTAAGCGTGCCCTTGATTCCAGGCATTAGCCATACTTTCTATGGAGCTGTTAGGACACAAATGATTTCAACATTCATGCCATAAATAGGGAGTCATTTTATAAGAAATTGCCTAGGCGGAGAGGGCAAGTAGGTGCCTATTTTATAAAGACACATGGATGTCTGTGCCTTCATAAAATATTAGGTGCCTTTATTAAATATTAGATGTAAACCTGCTGAAATAGTGGCTAAATTGAAGTGGCAGACATTTACTTCTCTTTGGGAGCAAGGATAAATGTAAGCATGTAAAGTATGCACATATGTATATATTTTATAAAATACACATGTAGTTTGCAGTCAGCTGTGCTCCACCCAATGCTGCCCCAGAACATACCAACACGAGCAGCATAAAAGTACATGCTTTCTGCTACCACATGTACCCACGTAACCCCTGGGATAATTTTATTAAAGCCATTTTACAAATGGAAAAAGTTTATTAAATTACCCCTACAGTATTATTATTATTATTTATTATTATTATTATTATTATTATTATTATTTAGCTGTATTTATATCCCGCTTTTCACCGAGTCAAAGCGGTATGACAGATGGAATTAAGTACAAGGAGAGTAAGTTGGCATTATCTTCCTTTTAATGGCACATGGTAATCACATGTAAATGAAGTCTGTAGTAAATATGCATTAAAACATTAGCACATTACCACAAAGATTAACAAACTTAACTACATCACCCTGTTTGAAAGTGTTTAGTGAATTTATTGTATACCTCTTGATATTTTTTTTTATTTGTTCTATATTGCTTTGGGTAAGTTTGTCAGGGAGACATCTAGAAATTAAATAAATAAATAACAGCTGTATATTTATGTTCATGTTTTAAGGTACACGTTAAAATTATGTGATCATAGGTAATAAACTGATTTACATAATTATTCAGCTTATTTTCTATTTTGCATGGATTTCATGCTGATGTGTGCAATTTCTAAATAATGTAACACACAACAAGGAAATAATTTTATGAAGATTTTGTTTGCATGTGCCTTTGAGTCAGTGCTGACTCAGCCGCTCCTGGATTTTCTTGGCAGTGTGACTGGAAGTAGAATTCTCTTCTGAGGCAATGGAAGGTAAACTCACTTACCCAAGGCCACAAGGAGTGCTAGTGAGAACTGAACCCTGTCCTCTTGGTTACCACACCAGTGCTCTAATCACTTTGTTTGCATGTAAAGCCTGTTTTATAAGTAGAAATATGCACGCCAAAAAAATTGTGCATGCATATACATATTCTACATGTACGAATTCCCAGTCTGGGGGAGCAGGGGTGGAGTTGCAGAGAGCACACACACACACAATTAGCATTGAAAAGCCATTGCTGTGAATGGGCCATAAGTGCAACTAGCAGTACCCAGTGAAGTGGCATTAGTTGCACTCACACTACCTACATGAAGCACAATTAGCACAAGTGATTAATGGCTGTGCCATGCAAGGAATGCCCCCATCCTCCCAGTCCTCACCCCAATGCGCACTACCAGGGTGGCGCAGAGTTTTTAGCATGGGTGCTTCATGCTACTTTTTAGCACAGCGCAAAACCATAAAATAAAACCTCACAGTTTAGTAAACATGTCCTTTACTGTAGCCCAGTATAATCTAGATATGTTCTATAATTTTCTACTGCTCTACAAATATACTTAAAATAAAGAAGCTAAAGGAAAGTTTTTATACACGTATGTCTAAAAGATGGAACCAATAAAACAACTGGGAAGTAAAACTAATAAGATAATTATTAAATATTTTTAAAGGCCCTATACTGGCTGGCTTAATGGTGGTGCTGTGCACTATATCAGGAGCTGAAATCAATTCCTGAGCCCAATTACTCCTCTCTAAAGAAGCAGTGACTAGGGATACCACAGAGGCAGTACCCATAGTTCCAGGGGAAAGGGGATTCTCAGCCATCCTATAAAGGTAACACTGAGTCACAGGGACCATCAGTTTGGGGACCAATCATGGCTGGCGCCAGAGTTGATTCAAGGAATTGGCACCCTAGGCAAGTGCGGCCCAAGAGTGGTACAGGGCTATGTGTGGAGACTCATTGTGGAGCCTCATTTGTATATCCACTGGACCTCATGTGCATACATTTAATTTATTTTATTTTAAAATGTATATGTTGCCAAATAAATATTTTAGGTGGCTTTCAAAAGAGCCCTTCACAAGCCTCTCTTTTGTCCTGGCAATGAATTAGGGGCATGTTTACTAAATATTAATGTGTGTTACGTGCCACTGCGCCAATAGAAATAAATGAGTGTCTGAATATCATTTACATGGGCAGTGAGGACAAAGGGTGTTTCCTGTTTCAGCGTGCCAGTGGGTTTCATGGGAACACAGCTGCCAGAATGTAGAAAAACACCACTCTTCACTCCAGCGGCTGTATAGAGGTGAGCCGGGGCTTCAGGCCTTTCCGGCTCACCTCTGAAGCCGGTCAGACTGGTACGGTCATGTGCAGGATGAAGTTAGCGGGGGCCCCCCTGAAGTGCGGGACCCTGTGCGAACAACATTCCCTCAAAATGGATGGGCCGGCCCTTACCCTAGGCAAATTTAAATCTTATTGCCCCTACCCCCACACCCCCCGGCTGACACAATCTAGTTTTGAATGCCCTGCCTTTGCTGCCCCCCCCCCCCTCCAGAAGCTGCCCTTGCTGCTCCTAGGCAACCACCTAGTTTTCCTAATGAACCACTGCTGTTAAAATTGTCATAAATGGTAATAGGTGATATATCTTTTTTGCAGATGATACTAAGATCTGAAACTCCTGATGAAGTAAAGAAAATGAGATATAATTGATTTCTGGGCACCTGGGTTTGAATGCAAATTTATGCAGTCATGTGCAATGAAGAATGGGGTAAGGAATGGGGAGATCGCTTAGGAGGTGACGCCAAGGCCATGAGAGATTGCAAACTTCCAGAGATGGAACGCCTCCCAACGGAGGAGGTATGAGCCTGTGCCACCCTGCTTGTTGATGTAGAACATGGCCACCTGATTGTCCATTTGGATGAGGACCACCTGGTTGGCCAGCTGCTACTGAAACCTTTGGAGCACGTTGGCAATGGCCCGGAGCTCCAGGAAGTTGATCTGGTGTAGACTCTCTTGAGCTGTCCAGAAACCCTGTGTACAAAGAATGTTGAGATGAGCACCCCATCCCATCTTGGAGGCATCCGTCATAAGAATGCGCTGATATGGAGGGGCCTGAAAAGAGAGCCCTGTGAGCAGGTTCAGAGGCTGTAGCCACCAGGAGAGGGACTCCTTAAGCAGAGGAGTAACCACCATTGTCCCTGAGATAGCCGGTGGCCTGACACCACTGTGTGCAGAGTGTCCACTGTGATTGTCGCATGTGGAGCCACGTGGATGGAATGACATGGACCATTGAGGCCATGTGTTCAAGGATGTGCAGCATTTACCAAGCTGTTACAATCTGGCTTTTCTGTACGTCATGCGTCAGGGCAACTAAGTGCTGGGCTTGATCCGATGGCAGATAGGCTTGAGCTAAAGTAGTATCTAGGACAGCCCCAATGAATTCTAGGCACCAAGAGGGCTGCAGGTGAGACTGCATAGTTGATCACAAAGCCCAGATGTTCTAGCACCTTTATAGTGAGTGTCGCAGAGTGCCAGACCTCATCCAGCATCGCACCTTTTTTCAGCCAGTCGTCCAATGTAAGGGAAGACAAAGACCCCTTGAGTCTGGAGAAAGGCAGCGATGACCACTAGACACTTTGTGAAGACCCGTGGAGCAGAGACTAGGCCTGTATTGATAGTGCTGTCTGCTGAGGATGAGGCGGAGATACTGATGATGAAGAGGGTGAATGGGAATATGAATGTAGGCATCTTTGATATCCAAGGAGCATAGCCAGTATGGTAACAAGGTTCCCAGGGAGACAATTTTGAACTTTCCCCTCATCAGGAACCAACTGAGGTTCTGAAGATCCAGAATGGACTAAAAATTGCCAGTTTTCTTTGGAACTAGAAAGTAATGGGAGTAGAACCCTCTTCCAGCCTGAGATGGAGGGACTAGCTCGATGGCTCAATCTGTCAAGAGAGCCCAGACCTCTAGTTGGAGGAGCTCTCGGTGGTGAAGATCGAGGTGATACTCCCCTGGAGAAAACATGGGAGGAAGTTGATCGAAATGCAATAGGTACCTGTCTCCGATGATCTTAAGGGCCCAGGAGTCCGTTGAGGTGACTGGCCACCTGTGGGCAAAGTAGATCAATCTTCCTTCTACCTGTTTGGGAACCATGCCTGGTACGGGAAGCAGAACCATGCTCCTGAGGAAGCCTCCCCCAGGCTGCAGCTGCAGCACTGGCTGGGGCTTTGGGGGCTTTGGTCAGTGCTGCTGGCTCTGGCCTTGTCCTTTCTGTTGCTGCTGTTGTTAAAGGCCTTGATAGGATGATACTGACGGTAGCCACCATAGAACTTTTTCTTCTTGCAATAGAAGAGCTTCTTCCCCAAAGACTTTCTCCTAGAGGTATCAGATGTTTTTCTGGGGAGCCTTTTCACAGTTAACTGTTCCCTCTCCAGCTGTCCAGCCTTGTCCTCCATGGGCTTGCTGAAGAGATTCTTGACCCAGCAGGGGATATCTGCTAGCTTGTCTTACATCCATTGCTCCAAATCAGAGACCTGCAGCCAAGCCAAGTGGTGGGCCCTGATGCCCACAGCGACCAACCAGGTGACTGATTTGAACAGGCCGCCCTGATCATATATTTTGAACATTCCTTGGCCTTGGAGACAAGGCCACATCAGCAATCGAGGTGTTCTAAAAGAATAGCAGAGAAATCCACCAAATCCCCCTCAATGTCTTGGCGGTACATGCTGAAATAGAGCTGGTAGGCCTGGATGAGGGCCACCAGCATTGAACCCTGATAACATTTCCTCCCAAAGTCATCAAGTGTCTGAGCATCCCAGCCAGGAGGCACCAAAGAGTGAGTCTTGGAGCTTTTAATTTTCCACACGGAGTTGTGTGGAAACTGCAGCTTCTCAAAGCCTGGGCTCTTGTGGACTCGATACCTAGAATCAAGGCATTGGCTCACCAAGGGCACCGTGAGAGGAATTTCTCAAATGCGGAAGAGTAACCACTTGAGGATGCAATACACGGACACCATGATGGTCTCCTTGGGAGGGGAAGGGTATTGGAGGATCTCCAGTTCCTCAGGCCTGGGCTCCTCCTCAGCCTTGATGGTAAAGGGCAAGGCCTTGCCCATGTCCTACATGAAATCGTGGAAGGACATGTCCTCCGGTGGGGACTTCCGGTGTTCATATGGAGGCGAGGAATCCGAGGGTATATCCTTATGGCACTCGTCACCGGGTTCTCCTCTTCGGTCTCCCAGCCACCGGAGTCAGAATCGGTGAGGAAGTCAAAGTATTGACATGAATCCTCATGATGCCTTTGGCACTCGTGGGTCCGTGGTTCCTGGCTATCCGACCCCGGGAGAAGCCCTGGGCACACAGAGTGTCCTGAGATACCTGCTCAACCTGTTTCCCCCACCAGGGAGGGCATGGGCCTCAATAATGGGCTGAACCTCCAATGGTGAAGGTACTGGTGCTGACAGAGCCATCACTGGCACTGAGGAACTCAAGATCATTGGGTCTCTGGCAGCCTTCTGGGTGAGGAATGCAGTCAGACTGTGCTTGAGGGTCTGCAAATTCTCCTGAAGGAGTGCATTGTCCAAGGTAGACGGAGCCGGTGTAGCAATCATGGTCACCGGTAACAGGTCCCTCGGCAGGGACTCCATGATGGCTATGGCATGGGGAGTCACCCGACGGCCCTGCTGGGCATCGTGAGGCAACTCCTCCCTCTGGGGAAGCTTAGGAGGCTGCTCCCAGCCATCGCCCTCAGAGTCCTGTCGAGGGCTTCGATGGTAGTCCATGGGTTTTTTACTCAGCTCTCGGCATCAGCCTTCAACGTTGATGGGGCTGAAATCCAGTCCTCCTGAGGAGACCCCCATTGGAGGATAGCCCCCAATGCAGGGCACTAAGGGCCCTCGGCTCCAAGTGAGCCCAGCCATCATGTGAAGCTAAAGCCTCGGCAGAGGCCTTCGAGGGCGCCAATGCAAATGTCGATGCCTATGCCAACTCAGAAAAACCAAACAGCAATTCCCACAGTTTTTCCCGATTTTGGAGCCCCTTGCACGTCATCTACAAATAGAGAGAGCAGGTGGAGGGCTCACAGTCAGGCCCAAGGCAATGAAGGCACCAGTTGTAGCAGTCCATTACCGAGCTGGTTCGACCACACTGGGCACACTTCTTGAAGCCACTAACCGGCTTAGATATATTGGAGAAGACGGCTTCTGCCAAGTCAAAGGACGCCAATGTCCCAGCTGGCCAGGAAGGAGTGAGAGAAAAAATCCACCTGCCAAGAAAAAGAACCCAAGCAAAAAATGCCGCGCCAAGGCACTGACTTCCTGGGGAAAGGCAAGAAGACAGTGATGAGCATGCAACCAAAAAACAACAGTTAAAACAAAATGTACCGCTAGGGTATCAATGATTTTCCAGGGACAGACAAGCGTCTGAGAGGCTCTGCCAAAAAAAGAAAAGTGAGGTAATATAGTTCCTTTGGGCAGGAAGACGAGCATACATTCATGGTTGACCTCCCAAAAGCTTCATATGTGAGGACTGACTTCCTGCTTGGTCCCAGAGATTAAAGAATAAGTTCACTTAAGTTTTATTTAGACAGTTTTGTATACCACCTTGTCCTTCAATCAAAGTGGTCACAACACAATTGGGGGATACATTTAACATGAGGGGATATGAGACACATACACTAACACTTACAGGGAACATGGGCAATGGAGGGTTAAGTGGCTTGCCCAAGACCACAAGGAGCACCTGTGGGACTAGAAACCCCAGTCCTTCTGGCCCAAGGTTGCTGTCTTCTAGTGGGATTTGAACCCCTGACCCTCTGGCCTGAGGTAACTTGCCCCAACCACTAGGCCACTCCTCCCTAGGTAACTTGCCCCAACCACTAGGCCACTCATAGAGAATACAGAAAACAGAATAGTACCTCAGGACGGTTGTCATTTTGCAGCTGCACTATACAGATATCATCACTGAGACATGGCTCTATGACCATGTTTCATCTATTTTGTATATATTACATTACCTATTAAATGGAGAGTCATTTTCAAAATTCTGGTACAGGCTTATGACGCACTAAATTATGAGGCACTACAATTCATTTCCTCTGTGATGAAAATCTATCGTCCTATACGCACCCTCCGCTCCCAAGACACTTTTGCGATTATTTTGGAAGCCCTAATTATGCTTTGGACATCTGAAAATGGGCATAGAGGTGTCCAAAACACAGAGTCTTCTGTGCAGCAATTTTAGAAGCCAGGTCTGTGGATGATCCCAACTTGAGGATATCCAAGTCAGAATAAAGGTGTGGTATAGGTGTGACCAGGGTATACCCAAGAACTTCAACATCCTCACCCGAGTTCAGAAATTTCCTAAATATCTTGAGCCACGTCAAAGATTATACTTGCTCCAGGCACAAATGGGCATCTGAAAAGTGCTCATTCTGTCAGGCAAACATTTGGAGGATGTGGAGAAGGAGATACACTCATATCCCCTATACTTTATAATTTGACAATGGACACTGATGGGGAATGGGGGCTCATGTTTTTGTTTTGCCATAGTGCTGGATGTCCCTGTATGCAACCTTGCTTAAGATGGACATCCTTGCCCATGGTTTATAGCAGGGACATCTATATGGATGCCAGCACAGGTGTCAACGTTGGGGGCATCTATATTTCTAAAATTGGGCTGACACATAGATGTCCCCAACGTTGTTCTGCACATTCTGCCCTGGACATCCCAGATTGCACTTGGATGCCCTTCCTAAAATGCCACTTCCCATTTCTAGACATTCCATCTTTCTGGCTTGTCCATTTATGAGTTACAAGATCGTATGTTTTCTGTTGTTGCTCCTAGAATCTGAAATTAATTGTCAGCCAAACTTTGCATCATATCACAGCTCATGATATTTAGGAAGAAATTTAAAGCACATCTCTTTCAGTAAGCATTCCCTAATTTAAATATGTCTAATGACTAAGCCATTGAAACAGCAAACTAGTTGTTAAGGGGATTACTTTAGAAGCCCTACTCATAATTTGTATGTGTGAAAATGTGTATTCACATGTGCAAATCATACCATGTCCAAACAGCCATTTTAGAAAGGGGCGAACTTATATATGTCTGCCCCAATCATATACAAGTCAAACGGGGGTGAGGTACAGGCATGGCGGAGGCATGTCCACAGCATCCCAAAAAGATCCGCATCCATCTTTGATTTTATATCGCTGCATGTGTAAATACACCGCAGAAATGGGTCTGATATTCAAAGGCATTTACACAGTTTGTAACCATACAAAACATATCTCTTCTGCCAGGCCTTCGACCTTCCCACTCCCTCCAGACATTCATGAGCTGTTCATTATGCTCTCTGCCACCAATTACTCAACACTACAGGTTCTCCTCATCCATTATATTCCCTCCCCCCCCCCACTCACCCATTCCCTCCCCGATGTCTCTTCCCTCAGTATTTTCGTTTGATTGTTATCTGTCCTTGCTATCTTTCTCCCTTTCTTTTCTATCACTTTTCTATCAATTTAATGGTGTTCCTTTTCTTTCTGTTCTTTCCCGCAGCCAAAATTTTCTGTTGTACACCGCTTTAATACTCCAGTAATGGGCGGTATATCAAGTGTTGCCAATAAAGATAAAGATGAAGATGTAAATGCTGCTAAACTGAAAATCCATGAGTATTGCCACTACACACCACAAAGCTAACCAGTTAGCATCATGGCATTCTGGGAGCCACATCCAGGGATAATCAATCAGTGGCGATATTTAGCCGGTTATCCCTCGGCGGCAAATGTTAGGCATAGAAAAGGCTGTCTTAACTTTAGCCGCCAAAGCTAACCAGGCAGATTTGGCATTCATAAGCAGTAGCTAGCTGGTGTAATCATGCAAGCCTCTGTCGCTGAATATCGGGCCTGTCCTTATTGAGACCCGCTTATTGGCACAATTAGGAATGTCAAATTTTCATTTCAGCCAGCTCTAAACTGTATCAGCCAGCTGTATCAGCTCTAAACTGTATCAGTCAGCTCAAAACTTCATCCCACCCAATATCACACTGTCAGAAACATTACATGAAAACACCATCAATCACTAATTAGGGGAGAAAAAGGATCTCAGCACCATTGGGTCAATTGATCCTGGCTATTAAATCTTGGCCATGGATTGACACCATAACATCAATGATCCAAAAAACTCCCACTGAAACAAATATCACTTCTATACAATATTCATTTTAATCCCCACATTTCTGTGAACCTGGTATTTTTTCAATTTACTAGAACATTCACTATCCTCACTGATCAATTGTTAGTATGCACATTATTTGAATCAACCAATGAATGATGGCTCTAATGTTTAAAATGGCCAGATTCACTCCCTGTTCCAGAAAAGCCATTATCACCAAACATCAAACTTCAAAGGAGTTCAAAGCCATCTCCAACAATCTTGGGATTCCTGTGTCTACAGTTTGCAATGCTGTTAAGAGGTTTTCTGCTCATGGAACTATCAAGAGCCTCCCAGGACATGCTGGGAAAAGGAAAATGAACCCAAAAAGTCATCAAGGGTTACTGTGAACTCTTGGAAAAACAGCGCATGCAACATCCAAAGAGTTTAAGGCTAACCTGGATTAATGTGGAGTGGTGATTTCAACCGACACCATATGCCATGCACTAAGCAAAGAAGGACTTAATGGGCAAAGGCCAAGGAGGACCCTACTGCTCAAAGTTAGACATAAAAAGTCACACCTGATCTTTGCTCAAACCCACCTTGAGAAACCACAATCCTTCTGAGAAAATGTTCTGTGGACAGATGAAACCAACTTGAGCTCTTTGGTAATACATTTACAGGTGAAGAAATGAAGCTTATAAGGAAATAAACACTCTTCCTACAGTTAAATATGGTGGAGGTTCCATAATGTTGTGCGGCTGTTTTGCTCCCTCGGGAACTGGAGGCCTGGACTGTATTAAAGGAATCACGTAGTCAGAGGGCTACCAAGGTAGTTTGTAGCGAAATTTGCTACCCTGTGTCAGAAAGCTAGATCTGGGTCGAAGGTCATGCAGGACAATGACCCAAAATATACATACAAAAGTACAAAAGAATGGTTAAAAAGGAAAGAAATGGACTGTTTTAAACTGGTCAGCAATGAGTCCCGATCTCAGTCCAATTGAGAACCTTTAGAAAGAGTTGAAATCTGCCATTGGTAGAAGGAATCCTGGAAACATTCATGAGCTGGAACAAATTGCAGTTGAAAAGTGGGAGAAACTACCAGCAGAAAGATGTATGAAACTTATAGATGGCTACAAGAAACATTTGGAGGCTATCATCACTGCCAAGGGTTGTGCAACTAAATATTAGTGAAGGGTGCCATTAATCCTGTCTAGGTTTCATATTTTGTTTTTTTCTCAAATTACTACATCTAAGTTGCACAGACATCTTTATTTTGTTGTAGATCTTTGAACATACTAATAAAATATTATGATGACATACAGTTGGAATATTTCTAATTATCTCTCAAGATATTATGGTTATAGTTTATGGTTTATTGCTGTTGTTGTTGTTAAGTGCCGTCGAGTCGGAGTCGACTCTTGGCGACCCTCTGAATAGCTATCCTAAATTGTGTTCGGTCTTCAGTAAGGCGGCTCATTGTTGACAGACTGGTACCCGTAGCTGCTGTTATTGTATCAATCCATCTCATTGCTGGCCTTCCTCTTTTACGTTGACCTTCTATCTTGCCAAGCATGATGTCTTTCTCAAATGATCTCTCTCTTCACATGATGTGTCCAAAGTATGAAAGTCAAAGTCTTGTCATCTGAGCTTCTAAAGAAAGCTTAGGTTTGATCTCCTCTAGTACCGACTGGTTCTTCGGGCAGTCCATGGTATACACAGTATTTGCTGCCAGCACCATAATTCAAAGGCATCAATTTTCTTCCTGTCTGTCTTTTTCACTGTCTAGCTTTCACATCCATATCATGTTATTGAAAATACCATGGCTTGAACAAGTCGAATCTTTGTATGGAGAGAGACATCTCTGCTCTTTAGAATCTTATCTAGGTTTTTCATAGCCATTCTGCCAAGAACAATGCGTTGTTTGATTTCTTGACTGCTTGTTGCTTCTTTATTGATAGTTGAACCAAGTAGGTTAAAGTTGTTCACAATTTCAATTTCTTCTCCTTCAACAATGAACCTGTTGATTATGACAGTTGTCATGATCTTTGTCTTCTTTACATTAAGGTGGCAGGCCCATTTTGAGACTATGTTCTTTGATTGTGAGAAGCAAATGTTTCAGATCATCTTCACTTTCAGCCAGTAATGTAGTATCATCAGCATAGCGAAGGTTGTTGATGAGTCTTCCACCAATCTTCACACCTCTGTTGTCTTCATACAATTCTGCTTCTCTGATGATTTGTTCTGCATATAAATTAAACAAGTAAGGGGAAAGTATGCAGCCTTGTCTTACACCTTTGCTTATTTTAAACCATTCTGTTTCTCCTTGTTCCGTTCGAACTGTTGCTTCTTGATCAATGTACAGATTGTGCAAAAGAACGATCAGGTGTTCTGGTATACCCATACTTCTTAATGTGGCCCAGAGTTTCTCATGGTTTACTCAGTCAAAAGCCTTGCTATAGTCGATAAAGTACAAATAGATATCCTTTTGGTATTCTTTAGTCTTTTCAAGGATCCATCTCACATCCGCAATGATGTCTCTCGTTCCTCGCCCTTTCCTAAACCCTGCTTGCACTTTAGGTAGTTCTTTTTCCAGGTATGGTTGTAGTCTCTTTTGAATAATCTTCAGTAAACTCTTGCTGGCATGTGGGATCAGAGCGATCGTTCGATAATTTCCACAGTCAGTTGGATCACCTTTCTTTAGTATTGGTATAAACACAGATCTTTTCCAGTCAGTTGACCATGATGTTGTCTTCCATATTTCTTGGCAGAGCCTTGTAAGTAAGGTAACAGCTGCATCAGATTGCTGCAATACTTCTATAGGAATGCTATCAATGCCTGGTGCTTTGTTCTTTGATAAGGCTTTCAATGCTGCTTCAACTTCTTCTTTCATCACCAATGTTTCCCGATCATAAGCTACAGGTTGAAACGGCTGTTGGTCCACTTGATCTTTATCATATAAAAACTCTGTATATTCCTTCCACCTTTTCTTGATCTTCTCAGCATCATTCAACATAGAACCTTGAGCATCTTGTAACATTCCAATTCGAGACTGGAACTTTTTCTTTAACTCTCATAGCTTTAGGAAAGCCGATCTTGTTCTTCCTCTAATAGTTTCTGCTTCTATTTCCTTGCAAGTGTCATTGTAGTACTTTTCCTTGTCCTGTCTTGCTGCACATTGGAAATCTCTGTTGAGTTCTGTGATTGTCTTTCTTTCTCCTCTGGCTTTAGCTTCTCTGCGTTTCTGGGCAATTTTCAGAGTTTCTTCTGTCATCCATTTTGGCCGCTTTTGCTTTTTCACCTTTTGTAGAGACTTCTCGCTTTCTTCCAACACAACCTTCTTGATGTCATTCCATAACTCTTCCGGAGCTCTGTCATTTGTATATAAAGCAGCAAATCAATTTTGCAGGCAGTCTTTAAATTCCAGTGGTATATTCTCAAGGTCATATTTTGCTGCATTCATGAGTGGTTTGCTCTTTTTCAACTTTAGCTTGAGTTTGCATACTAGTAGTTGATGATCTGTACCACAGTCAGCTCCAGGTTTTGTCTTTGTTGATGTTATAGAACTTTTCCATCGTTGACTTCCACAGATGTAGTTAATTTGATTTTTATACAATCCATTGGGTGAAGTCCATGTGTACAGTCGCCGCTTGTGTTGCTGGAAGAAGGTGTTTGAGATGAATAGATCATTGGTCTTGCAGAATTCTATCAGTCTTTCTCCAGCTTCATTTCTGTTGCCAAGTCCATATTTTCCAACTACTTTGCCTTCTTCTTTGTTGCCAACTTTTGCGTTCCAGTCACCCATGACTATCAGGACATCCTGTTTGCATGTTCTGTCAATTTCAGCTTGTACTTGGTCATAGAACTCTTCAATTTCATTCTCTTCTACAGCTGTTGTTGGGGTATATACCTGAATTATAGTTGTGTTGATAGGCAATCCTCGTAGACGAATAGAGATTAGGCGTTCGCTGACTGCATTGTATTTCATTACAGTTCTTGCAAGTTTCTTCTTTATTATAAATGCAACACCATTTCTTCTTTGTCTTTCATTTCCAGCATAGTAGACCATGTGATCGTCTGATGCAAAGTGTCCGATGCCAGTCCATTTCAGTTTGCTGACACCCAACAGATCAAGTTGTATACGTTCCATTTCATTCTTGACCACCTCCAACTTCCCTTGGTTCATGCTTCTTACGTTCCATGTTCCAATGTGTAAGACATCTTTACAGCTTCTGACTCTCATTTCATGCACAGCTACATCAGCAGTCAGACTTCCCGAGGGCTTTGATCCAACCACATCATAAATGCTGGCTTTACTCTGAAAAGTCTTCAGCTCTTCCCCAGTAGCCAGTTGAGTGCCTTCCAACCTGGGGGTCTCATCTTCCAGCACCATAGCACAATTTGTTTTGTTGTAACTATCCATTGGGTTTTCATGGCAAGATACAGAAGTAGATTGCCGTGCCTTTCTTCCGTGCAGTTTAAGTTTGGTGTTGTTGCCGTTGTCACAAAAATGTGATCCTCCGCCGTCAACACTATCCCATTCTGCTGCTGCCCAGATGGGTGGTTTGTCTTGGTCTGGCACCTCAGCTGAGACCTGTCCATCTTGGGAGACCCTGCCAGTAGTTAAACTACCGATAGTTTAGCTCTCAGCATCACTGATGCACGCAAGCCCTCACAGCACGACAAGCTGCAAACCAAGTGAGAGATGGTTTATTAGTCCTTGATATACCGCACTTGGCAGGGTATAGATGTGGTTTACAATGATGATTTGCGAAATAACAGTGGTCAGAAGGAGGGTAGTTAGAGCTGGTTTCTCCAGGATGAGATGAAGTGCTCTACACTTGCGGAGCACTACAAAGTGAAGGGATTATAGCGGGGTGAACCTCACTTTACTCCACATTCCATGAAAAGCCTAACAGATGCCTAGGAGTAGTTTGTCAGCGGACCTGTAGCGGTACCCCACATAAATGAAGAACCTGAGGGCTTGGGAATATGTAACATACTCAGACAGACTAAGCCAGAGCGATGGCCAGAGAATATTCACGAATATAAAATATAGACTAAAAGACACAGGCAATGACACCAGATAGGACACGTCAGCCTTGAGCTGACAGGTGCATTCAGTATGAAAGAAGAAACAGTTAGGAGCTTTCTGCTGGGGAAAGCAGCTGCAAATTATGAAAACCACCCCATTAGCTTAGGCCAGGGTGACAAAGGATACAAGGGAAGATAGTGTGGCAGTTAAGGACACAGACTCTGGTAGACAATCCCCTCGGAGAGCAACGCTGGATTCTGTCTCCAGGACCTGGCTAGTCAGATCAGGTGCTTTGCTGTAGATACTGTCGCCACCTCCTGGCCGGGCGTATAGCCGGGCAGCAGGAGAGTGTCGCCTTGTTGCCCTTTGAATAAGGTTCACCAATATGGCCGCCAGCTAGGGCTGCTGGGTACTGTAGTTTACTTATTCTATCAGGCAAAGTAGTGTGACCACAAGTGGTTAGGCGAAAACAGAGAATATTTTATTTTCTTGGGATTTTTCCCCTCGCATCAAATTTAACAGTGCTGAACTCAAAAATAAATAAATAAATAAATAAAATAAATAAAAAAAACCTCAAGAATAAAGCTCACAAGTTGTATTCACAGGTAGGTCAGTTTAAGCAGTTAACTGTGACACCGGACTTGGCTTCCAAAGCTCAGGCTGTTGTTGTTGTTGTTGTTAAGTGCCGTCGAGTCGGAGTCGACTCATGGCGACCCTCTGGATAGCTATCCTAAATTGTGTTCGATCTTCAGTCAGGCGGCTCATTGTTGACAGACTGGTACCCGTAGCTGCTGTTATTGTATCGATCCATCTCATTGCTGGCCTTCCTCTTTTGCGTTGACCTTCTATCTTGCCAAGCATGATGTCTTTCTCTAATGATCTCTCTCTCCGCATGATGTGTCCAAAGTATGAAAGTCGAAGTCTTGTCATCTGAGCTTCTAAAGAAAGCTTAGGTTTGATCTCCTCTAGTACAGACTGGTTTGTTCTTCGGGCAGTCCATGGTATACACAGTATTCGCCGCCAGCACCATAATTCAAAGGCATCAATTTTCTTCCTGTCTATCTTTTTCACTGTCCAGCTTTCACATCCATATGATGTTATTGAAAATACCATGGCTTGAACAAGTCGAATCTTTGTATGGAGAGAGACATCTCTGCTCTTGAGAATCTTATCTAGGTCTTTCATAGCCATTCTGCCAAGAGCAATGCGTCGTCTGATTTCTTGACTGCTTGTTGCTTCTTTATTGATAGTTGATCCAAGTAGGTTAAAGTTATTCACGATTTCAATTTCTTCTCCTTCGACGATGAACCTGTTGATTATGCCAGTTGTCATGATCTTTGTCTTCTTTACATTAAGGTGCAGGCCCATTTTGAGACTATGTTCTTTGATTGTGAGAAGCAAATGTTTCAGATCATCTTCACTTTCCGCCAGTAATGTGGTATCATCAGCATAGCGAAGGTTGTTGATGAGTCTTCCACCAATCTTCACACCTCTGTTGTCTTCATACAATCCTGCTTCTCTGATGATTTGTTCTGCATATAAATTAAATAGGTAGGGGGAAAGTATGCAGCCTTGTCTTACACCTTTGCTTATTTTAAACCATTCTGTTTCTCCTTGTTCCGTTCGAACTGTTGCTTCTTGATCAATGTACAGATTGTGCAAAAGAACGATCAGGTGTTCTGGTATACCCATGCTTCTTAATGTGGCCCAGAGTTTCTCATTGTTTACACAGTCAAAAGCTTTGCTATAGTCGATAAAGCACAAATAGATATCCTTTTGGTATTCTTTAGTCTTTTCAAGGATCCATCTCACATCCGCAATGATGTCTCTCGTTCCTTGCCCTTTTCTGAACCCTGCTTGCACTTCAGGTAGTTCTCGTTCCAGGTATGATTGTAGTCTCTTTTGAATAATCTTCAGTAGAATTTTGCTGGCATGTGGGATCAGAGCGATTGTGCGATAATTTCCACAGTCAGTTGGATCACCTTTCTTTAGTACTGGTATAAACACAGATCTTTTCCAGTCAGTTGGCTGTAAACTTTCTTTAAAGCAAGTTAACTTCACAGGAAGACTGTTTTACTCACAGCTTCCTCACATACAGACAGCTTCAAAATGTCCATTAAGTTTCATTTCACTTCCAGGCATATAGGAGAAACAACTTGGCTTAAAACCTCCAGTTAGTTTCCTTTGCTATGTCTTTCATTCAAACAAGCTTCACTACTTTAAACATTCATTCATTCACATGTGCTTTAGGCTTCAGCACACCTCCGGCTTGTTTGCCCTACAAAATGAGCATTGTATTTCTTCAGGCTCATTATCATAAGATTCTACTTCCATCTCCTCTACAGATTAATTGCAGCAGTTCTCAGAGGGTACCTGGTCGTAGAGCTTACTACTCTGCTTCTGCAACAGTTCATTTAATTTTTCTAGCAATAGTTTCTTCTGCTCTATTTCTTCAGAGAGACTTAGATTAGGGAATGCAGACAAGCTATTCTCTCTACTTTTACAGCTTAGCTGGCTAGCTGAGTTACTTCCTCCAGTAGGAACTAACTCCTTCAACTTTCTCTTATGCAGGGACTCTGGAACATACACTTGCCTGAACTCTGGGCCTCTTAGTTGTTCCACTCCTTCCTGCTCAAAGCCATGCTGCCTTCTCTCTTCAGACGCTTGTTTCCCTCGTGGCAATTTCCCTGTTAGCTGTGTCTGCCTTGGACCTGTTGCTCCTAGATCCCACAGCTCGTCTCTGCTCTTAGTTCCAGCTCTGCTCGAGCCTCCCAAGGATCCTCTGCTGCTTTCTGGAGCTCCTCTCAAGACTCCTTTCCTTGCTGTGCCTGTTCCCTTTCTTGTGCCGGTTCCTGTTCCTGTTCCTCTTCTAACTGACTGCTCAAACTCAGCAGTTTTAAACTGATCTTTCTTAGGGACCACACCTTTCTCCCAGCACACGTGGGAGCTGCTAGGATTCAACCTAGCTCTGACGTGCTGACGGGGGCGGGGCTTGATGCTGGCCGTACTCTGACTCAGAGTTTCTTGGTTACTAGGGAAACCCTGAATGCTAGCATTTTTAAAGGAACAGGGTTCACTTTTCTGCCATTCCATTTCCTCTGAACTGCCTTCGTCATCACAATACTTATTTTTGCATATCCATGTACGAGGTGTGACAAAATAGAAACAAGACTGTCCCATAAATGTTTTATTACAAAATCTACAAAGAAATTACACATTCTCCTCTTCAAAGTAATCCCCCCAGAGTTAATGCACTTCTGCATTCGCTTCTGCCACATACAGAAGCACTTGGTAAAGTCCTCCTCCTTGAGGTCCCTCATCTCTCTCATCACAGTGGCCTTGATCTCTTCTACAGAGACGAAATGAGTTCCTTTGAGCACAGTCTTCAGCCTGGGAAAGAGCCAGAAGTCCCACGATGTGAGATCTAGGGAATAAGGAGGGTGGTCGAGAGCTGTGATCTGTTTGTTGGCCAAGAACTGCCTCACACTGAGCACGGTGTGTGCAGGCGCGTTGTCGTGGTGGAGCAGCCATGACTTGTCTCTCCACAGAGCCCACCCGGTCATGGAGGCGATTGAGGACCTGCTGGTAGAAGTGCTGGTTGACTGTCTGACCTTCAGGCACAAATTCATGATGGACCACTCCCTTCTGGTTGAAGATGTGATCAGCATGACCTTGATCCTTGATTGGACATGCGTGCTTTCTTGGGTCTGGGTGACAGTCGAGTCTTCCACTGCAGACCCTGTCTCTTGCTTTCAGGGTCGTACTGGAAGACTCAAGTCTTGTCTCCTGTGATGACTCAGCCAACGAACTCTGGATCTTCTCCAATCTTCTCTAGCAAGTCTCGACAAACATTGACCCGGTGCTCCTTCTGGTCATTCGATAAAAGCCTGGGCACCATCTTGGCACACACCTTCCATATCCCCAGCTCCTGCACTAAGATGGTCCGCACTGACTCCCTGTTCAGGCTGAGCTCCTCAGCTATCATCCGCACCATCAATCTGCGGTCACTCCGTACCAGCTAGTTCACTCTGTCAATGTTCTCAGCCGTCTTTGTCGTGGAAGTCCATCCTGACTTGGGGTCATCCTTCACCTCCTTGCAGCCAGTCTTGAAGCATATGTGCCACTTGAAGACTCGCAGCCTTGACATTGCATCTTCTCTATAAGCCTTTTGGAGAAGTTGGAGACACTCAGTTGGGCTCTTCTCCAACTTAACCAGAAATTTCAAGTTGATTCTTTGCTCCATTTTTCTGCCACCTCCGGTTGCGTGACAAAGTGATGGAGCAGTGTGCTACAAAATAACCTGAAAAAGAAAAACAGAGTGAGAGAGATGAAAAATATTATAGCAGAATAGTGGCGAGATGTTGCACAACACAGTGATATAAGTGGTTAGTCAATTGGCATGGAGTCATGGGCGTGGCTGCCACAGTCTAGTTTCTTTTTTGTCACACCTCGTATATTTTTGATGTATTTGTAGATGCTTTACCTTTCCAATGCAAAGCATGTCCTTTTGCAGACCTGATAATAAAACTGAGCACTTTATTGTGTAGTCAGAATTATTTTATAGATACCGGGTCCTGTATTTTTTTATGTGTGTTGGGGTGCGCCCTGTGACCATAGTATTTACTACTAAGGGACAAAATTCCCAACATACTGGCACCCAAACAGGGACTTGATGTCATAATAACATCATATTTACAGTTCCGAACAGGAACCTTTAGATTGAGAAGGAAATAAAGTTCTCTGTTATTTAGTGCACAAAATACAGGTCGAGAAGGAAAAAAAGATATTCATGCTTATCAGATAAAATACAAGTCCGGGTCGATAAGGAGGTAAGCGTATTTTGGATATCTACAGAAGAAGAGTCGTTGGGAAGGTAAGAGACTCTTTGTTTTCATTTTCTTGTATATATAGTTTTTAGACGTTGTTCATAAGAAGTTTGTAAATAGATTTGTTAAATATAACAAGTTTACAGTATTTAAGAAAAAAGCTAAGGAAGATGATGTAAGGAGTCCGCACAAATAAATATTAAACCAATTGAAATCAAATATAAAGATTCAAACTGGGAAGATATTTCTGGAACAATTAAATTAGAATATAGAAAAGATGCCCCTCTAACCGAAGAAGTATTGAATGAAATGGGACATGATATGGAAAGGTTTTAACAAATCAGGAAAATAATCTTACATAACAAGAGAAAAAAATAGAACAAAACCAAAAACAGCAGGAGAAGAATTAGAAGATAAGAAAATTCAAATAACAATAAACCTTAGAAATCGAGAAAAGGCCTTAGATGACAGGGAAGAATTGCTAAATAAATGCACTTAGGATCACGAAGAAAAAGTAAAAAAATTTAACATATACAAAATGGTTCAAAAGCTCAAATAGAAAAAGGTTAAAGAGATTTGAATATTGTTAGGGAAAGGAAACGTAATTTACAAAAATAACAATCCAAGAAATAATTAGAGGTAACCAAGGAGGAATCCAAGAAACAATTACAGACAACTAGGGAGGAACAAGGAGAAAGTCAGGAAGAAGGGTCAGGAGATGAAGAAATAAGATCAGGAGACGAGGACAATAGCCAGACAAATAATGAGAAAAAAAGACTTAGACTAAAAATGACGTGATTAAGCGACCTCATAAGATCTTAATTACCAACCGGTAGATGATAAAACTCCTAAGGAAATAGATGGATCTGAGGTAAAAGTGGGTATTTTGTTGAATGATGGAGTGACAACCTTTACAGCTTGAATGTACAAAACCAGCCGCAAATGTTGCAGTGGCCAATAAAGGGGTCATTAAATACACAACATTTAAACGCAGCCCAATTTTGTATATATGGAGGTATGGAAAACCCCGATGGGATTTAACATACATGAAGGAGGGACCGACAATCTGGGAAAAGTATGAAGAGAAATTATGCCTACCACTCCTTCATTCTCATGAGGGAGTAAGTAGATATGTCCCTTGGAACTTCACTGATATGGATAATATCGCTAGTGGCCTTCCACCATTAAGTAAAGGTGGGGCCTCTTGGATACAAAAGTTTGAACATATCACAGTGGGGGTATATTTTGGCCCTAGGGGATATCAAAGCATTATTGGCTAAATTGCTGGGAACCCATGCCACAAATCATGTATTTATTTATTTATTTATTTATTTTATTTATTTAACATCTTTTATATACCGCACTATTAATAATCAGCGCGGTTTACATAGAACAAGAAAACATCAGATAAGATAAGATACATATTATCTGTTTTTTACATAGAACAGGAACAATAACTTGGATAACCAGGGCAATTATTTACAATAAATAATAGTCTTTGAACTATTTACATTTGGAAGGCATATTGTATGAAAAGAACCTTGTTAGTATTAGAGAGAGGTCTGAAGTGTTGCTGGGTTAGAGAGGTTACGTGTTAAGAACGGGGTTGTTGCTATTTGAGAGTGCCTGTGTTACTGTGTCCTCTGGGAAATATTTGATGAAAAGGTGATGTTTCAAGGCCTTTTTGAACAGGGAGAGATCAGCGATGGCCCTAATGTGTGGAGGGAGTACGTTTACCCCAAGTCACAGTTGCAGAAACCCAATTTGATGGGTCTGGATTTAATCAATACTGACCACAAATTTGGGAAGCAATAAAAGATCTTTATCCTACTCAAAGAAATTTTGGGCCATTATTAAAAATGTGTTTTAAGATTGGGGATGATATAGGAAGTTACAGCGCTAAATTCCAGGAATTATGGGAAAGTCACACGGGTATGGTTTATTCAGACCCCGGCTTCTTGCCTCTTTTTTTCCAGACATTATGTAATACTATGCCTAAACCCATACAATCTAAACTAGATTTAATAGTAGGTTTAGAAGACGAGACCTGGCCAAGGCAGCAGTCTCACATTCATCATTTCGCTAGACTAGCTGCAGAAGAACAAGCAGAGCCTGACAAAGACATGAGACATTTACAGACAAACTTATGACACTACAATTAAGAGAGTTACAGGAAGCCCTTGATAATAATAAAACTAAAGACAAGAACAAAGAGAAAAATGATGAAACAAAAAAGAAAGACAAAGGGTTAAATAAGACAGAACGACAACATGTGGGAGAGAAACAGAAACGTAAAACTATCATAAAACAGAAAAATGAGATCATTAAAGATTTAGAACAATATTATTATTATTATTATTATTAAAGACTTATAAAGCACCGCTACATACGAAGCACTGTACAAACATAGAAGAGAGACAGTCCCTGCTCATCAGAACTCACAATCTAATAAGACAGAAAACAAAATAAGTTGCATAATACAAATAACAAAATATTTACAGGATGAAGTAAGCAAATGTTGATAGAGAGATCAAGATAGGATAAGACAGGAATGGAAAGCAATAGTGAAGAGATGGGATTTTAGTCTGGACTTGAAAATGGCCAGGGAGGATGCCTGGCACACAGAGCTAGGAAGACTATTCCAAGCAAAGGGTGCTGCCAGTTGGAAGAAGCGACGTCTGGAATTGGCAGTACGAATAAAGGGTACAGATAAACGAAGACTATTAGAAGAGCAAAGCAACCGAGAGGGGGTGTAAGGAGAGATGAGAGATGAAAGGTACTGGGGGGCAGAAGAGTGAATACATTTATAGGTCAGGAGGAGAAGTTTAAATTGGATACGGAGATGGATGGGAAGCCAATGAAGTGACATGAGAGGAGTGATGTGGGAAAAATGAGACTGGTGGAAAATGAGTCGAGCAGCGGAATGTTGAATTGACTGAAGAGGAAAGAGGTGGCTTGCAGGGAGGCCGGCAAGGAGAATGTTACAATAATCAAGACGGGAGGTGATTAAGGAGTGGACAATCAATTTAGTGGTGTCAACAGAGAGGAAGGGGCGAATTTTGGAATTATTGTATAGAAAGAAAAGACAAGTTTTAGCAATGAGCTGGATATGTGAAGAGAAAGAGAGAGAGGAATCAAAGATAACACCAAGGTTACATGCTGAAACAGAGAAACATAGAAACATGATGACAGAAAAAGACCACAAGGCCCATCTAGTCTGTCCTTCCATAACACAACTACAACAGTCCACTTTTTACCTTTAGAGATCCTCTGTGTTGGTCCCATGCTTTTTTGAATTCATTTACTGTCCTCATCTCTACCACCTCCACTGGGAGACTATTCCACGGATCCACTACTCTTTCCGTAAAGAAATATTTCCGCATATCACTACTGAATCTATCTCCCTTCACCCTCATCCCATGTCCCCTCGTAGCAGAACTTGCTTTCAATTGAAAGAGGCTCTCTCCCTGAACATTTATGCCACGGAGGTATTTAAACATCTCAATCATATCACCTCTATCCCGCCTTTCCTCTAAGGTGTACATATTAACATACTTAAGTCTGTCCTCCTATGCTTTATAATGAAGCCCATTAATCATTTTAGTAGCAACCCTCTGCACCGACTCCATCCTGTTCACATCCTTTTGAAGGTGCGGTCTCCAGAATTGCACACCATACTCCAAATGAGGTCGCACCAAAGACTTATACAGAGACATTATCACCTCCTTTTTTCTGCTAGTCATTCCTCTCCGTATGCACCCAAGCATCCTTCTAGCTTTTGCCGTCGCCTTTTCTACCTGTTTAGCTACTTTAAGATCATCAGACACAACCACGCCTAGGTCCCGCTCTTCTTTAGTGGACAAAAGTACTTCACCTCCTATACTGTATTGCTCCCTTGGATTGCTGCAGCCCAAATGCATGACCTTACATTTTTTAACATTAAATCCCAGCTGCCAAATTCTAGACCATTCGTCAAGCTTAGCTAGATCCCTCCTCATGTTATCTACACCTTCCTGGGTGTCTACTCTATTGCAGATTTTGATATCATCCGCAAAGAGGCAAACCTTACCCGACAGCCCTTCCGCTATATCACTAACAAAGATGTTAAAAAGAATCGGACCAAGGACAGATCCCTGGGGCACACCACTGGTAACATCCTTCTCCTCAGAGTGAGCTCCATTTACTTCTACTCTTTGTCGCCTCCCACCCAACCAATTTCTAACCCAAGCAGTAACTTTAGGGTCCATCCCTAGGGTGCTCAGTTTGTTTATAAGTCGCCTGTGAGGAACAGTGTCAAAGGCTTTACTGAAATCTAAATACACCACATCTAGAGCTCTCCCACGGTCCAACTCCCTGGTCACCCAGTCAAAGAAATCAATCAGATTTGTCTGACAAAACCTGCCTCTGGTGAATCCATGCTGTCTCGGATCCTGTAATCCGCTGGACTCCAGAAACCTCACTATTTTCTCTTTCAGCAGCGTTTCCAATAATTTACTCACCACTGAAGTTAAACTAACCGGCCTGTAGTTTTCAACCACATCCTTCCGCTTTTGTGTAAAGGCACCACATGAGCCTCTCTCCAGTCCTTTGGCACCACTCCCGACTCCAACGAGGCATTGAAAAGGTCAGTCAGTGGAGTTGCTAGAACGTCCCCAAGTTCCCTCAGTATTCTAGGGTGTATCCCATCCGGTCCCATCGCTTTGTCTACTTTAAGTTGAGCTAGTTTCTCACGAACACAGTCTTCTGAAAATTGTTCAAGATGTCCCTCGCTTCTGTTCTTATTTGTGGGTGTTTTCTGAGGTCCTGCTCCTGGTTCTTCATCTGTGAACACAGAACAAAAATATTTGTTAAGCAATTCTGCTTTATCCTTATCAGCTTCTACATATTCCCCCCCCCTGCACCCTTGAGTCTGACAATACCACTTTTGCCCTTCCTCTTCTCACTAATATATCTGAAAAATGTCTTATCCCCCCATTTTATTGCATTGGCTATTTCCTCCTCCTTTTGAATCTTTGCCTTCTTGACTACTTTGCTAGCTTCTCTAAGTTTTTCCAAATACAGATGCCTGTCTTCCTCTCTCTGTGATCTCTTGTATTTCATGAAGGCCTCCCTCTTTTTCTTCACTTTTTCAGCTACTTCCTTCGAAAACCATAGCGGTTTCCTGTTCCTTTTGCCTTTATTTGCCATTTTAACAAAAAGGTTGGTTGCCTTTAAAATACCCCCTTTCAGTTTTGCCCACTGTTTTTCTACATCCCCCAGCTGTTCCCATCCCACTAACGACTCCCTGAGGTAGTGGCCCATCTTCGCAAAGTTAGTCTTCCTAAAGTCTAAGATCTTCACCTTGGAATGGATTCTAACAGCCCTAGTCCTAATACTGAACCACACCATCTGGTGATCACTGGATGCAAAATGATCTCCCACTACAACATCAGAAACACTTTCACCATTGGTAAGCACCAAGTCTAGTATGGCCCCTTCACGTGTGGGGTCTGTTACCAATTGCCTGAATAGTTCTCCCTGTAGAGAATCCAGGATCTCCTTACTTCTAGATGATACTGCAGCAGGAATGTGCCAATCAACATCTGGCATATTGAAATCTCCTAGCAGTAGCACTTCCCCTTTCCTAGCAATGCTGCGTATGTCTTCAATTAACTCTCTGTCCACCTCTTCCTCTTGTGAGGGAGGTCTGTATATCACAGAAATGCAAATAGATTTCTCTTTCCCTCTTTCTAGTTTAACCCACAATGCCTCCTCTCTCCCTTTTAAGCTCTGTAATTCCAAAGCTTTAATAGTAGTTTTTACATATAGTGCCACTCCTCCTCCCCTTCTTCCTACCCTGTCCTTTCTGAATAAAGTATAGCCAGGTATAGTTACATCCCAGTCATGGTTTTCTGTGAACCATGTTTCTGTAACTGCCACTAAATCCAAGTCAGCCACTCCCACCAAAGTTTCAACTTCAGAGATCTTATTTCCCATGCTACGGGCATTAATACACACTGCTTTCCATATGTTACCCCTGTTACCCATTTCCATAAACGTATTTAATGTATCACCTACCTGGGGGCTTTCACTTACCTGGGGGCTTTCTTCACCCATCCCCAACGAATCTAGTTTAAAGCCCTCTTCAGTAGATTAGCCAGTCTACTACCAAAGATGCGCTGACTTTTCTTGGACAGATGGATGCCATCTCTGCTCTGCAACCCTTGAAACAGCATCCCATGGTCTAGGAAACCAAAACGCTCTTGAAGACACCATCCACGCAGCCATGCATTCATCTCCAGGATGCGAGCCTCTCTGCCTTGGCCTTTACCCTCAATAGGGAGGATTGAAGAGAACACCACCTGTGCACCTACCTGCTTCACCCTCTGTCCCAGAGCCATGAAGTCACTTTTGATACGTTCCGAGGTATACCTGGCAGTATCATTTGTTCCAACATGGATTAGCAACATTGGGTAATAGTCAGTGGGCTTGATGAGTCTCGGCAAACTCTCCGTAACATCTTGGATCTTGGCACCAGGCAGACAGCATACCTCTCTGGACATCAAGTCTGGTCGGCAGATGGATGCCTCAGTACCCCTCAGAAGAGAGTCTCCAACCACCACTACCCTTCGTTTCCTTCTGGTCACTGATTCCGCAACTATGGGGTACTTGAACTCTGGTTCTTCCCTTTCCAGGGATGCTTTCACCTCCTCCACTTCCAGGGCTGCATAATGGTTCTTCAATTCAAGGGCTGGAGAAGTTGGATTGGTGATTTTGCAGGCTCTGGTGACTTTTGTCCAACCATCGACATTCTGTTGGCACCCATCTCCTCCTGTGCTGGAGAGCCTGGTTGCTGCAAGAAGCATCTCATCAATGTACTTCTCACTGTCTTGAATGCTCCTCAGCCTCGCCACCTCCTCTCTGAGTTCCTCCACTTGTTTCCTCAGAGCTTCAGCATGCAGGCACCCTGCACATGGAACCGGTTCTTCAACTGGCATTAGGACCTCTGTCTGGACTGAGGCAGAAGCTGTAACGGGGGCAACAGCTTTAGCACTACGATTTTTCCCAGCCATTGTTCTGTTTGTGGAGCCTAGGTATCTGTTAAAGCAAAAGAGAGAGATCTACCAAGTACCAGCTGGTTTCGCAGCTGTCCTTTCAGAGAAAAAGCAGTTAAATCTCTTTAATTATATTCAAAATGTGCTGGTCCAATTCACTGTGATTTGTTAAAGGGGGAGGTGCCCTATAAAGCAAAACTGCTCACTAGGGGTGGGTGGGAGTTGGGGTGGGTAGGGAGGGAACTAACACCTGATTATGTGTTAGCAGTTTCTGAACCTGAGGAGGTTACAGAGTTCAGCAACCTACTGTGCTCAAGCAAAGTTCCCCTAAAACAGCAAAAATGAAAGTAACCTTGCTTTAAAAAATATACACAAAACCCTTTTAAGAGCTCCCAGTCAGAGAGCTAGCAATGTAATAAAAAAAACCAAACAAAGAAAACCAAACAAGGTACTGAAGAAACAGGGAGGAGTACAGAATTATCAACAGAGAGAGAGAGAGAGGGGAAAGAGGAGGGGCAGCATTCGGGGGAAACATAAGAAGCTCAGTTTTGGCCATGTTCAGTTTTAAGTGGCGGTGGGATATCCAGGCAGCAATGTCAGAGAGGCAGAGTGAGTTCTTAGACCGGATATCAGGAGAGATAACAGGTGCAGAAAGATAGATTTGAGAGTCGTCGGCATAGAGATGATAGTGAAAGCCATGGGACATATGACATTGAGGAAGAAAACCTTAGTTGCTGGAACTGAGTCAAGAGGGGACATCTCCAACATGAGTGCCGGAGTCCCCCAGCCCAGGGACCAGCACAATTACAGGGACCACCATCCCCATATCAAGGCCCTCAGAGCAGATTCCCTCAGCGGCCACCTCTTCAAGGGGGGCCACAATGACTCTCTATGGTGATGCGGGTCATGCTCAATGAGCCTGAGCCAGTAATAAAGTACATCTGAATGGGTACACAGTGCAGATGTTGGATTCCGGAGCCACAATGTCCGTACTTAACTCTCTGCCCCCAGGTGTGAGACTGTCCCATCAGAACACCGTGACTACAGGGTTCAACAGAAATCCAACCACAGCCAAGATGACTGTACCCACTGAAATAGAATTAATGGGTCAGTGTATCTGTAAACCTCTGTTGTATGCCCCATACCATCCGGTTAATCTGATGGGACGGCATCTGTTATCCGCCTTTGAGGTACAGATGGTCTTTACCAGCACACCATATAATCTGCTGCTACAGACATTACAACCAGACTTCCAGGACATTCCCCCTGAAGTCTGGGCTACCTCAGAAAACCCTTTTGGTCTAATAAGGTCCACATCACTCATTCAAGTTAGACTAAAGAAGAACTGTCAGGGTCCAAAGATTTCCCAATACCCCTTACAACCTGAGGCGCCAGTGAAGAAATCAATATGCTTTTGTAGAATGGTATCATAGATCCAAGTACCTCCCAATATAACACCCCGCTATTTCCAGTTAAGAAACCTAATGGCAAGTGGCGGGTAGTACATGATTTGAGAGGTCTTTTCTGTTGTAGAGGCTGAGTTCCCCCTAGTGGCCAACCCGGCTACATTCTTACTGCAAAATTCACTTAAGAAATATAACACTGTTTTGGATTTGTCAAATGCATTTTTTGGGATACCAGTTCATCCCGATAGTAGACCATTGCTGGCATTTCAATACAATGGCCAGCAGTGAGTTCAAGAATAACCTACCCAAATCCGTTTCTCTTAAACAATATGTAGATGATTTATTTCTAACTGCTGATACAGAGGACTTGTGTAGACAATATACCCGGAAACTCTTACTTCTACTAGATAAAGAGGGGTGCAAAGTAAATAAGAAAAAAACTTCAGTACTGTAAATTGCAAGTGAAATTCCTGGGCATGACCCTCGGAGAAGAAGAAAAATTACTAGGGCCCACATTTCACGAAGCACTGCTCCAGATCACTGAGCCCCATACAGTAAAGGAACTAAAAGCATTTTTAGGACTTCTAATTTACATCCACCTTTGGGTACCCGGGTATAGTGTAAGGAGACAAAACTTCAGGAGACACCTGAAGGGAAATCCAAAGGGAACCCAAGCCATAACACTCAGTAAGGAAGAGAAGTTGTGCTTACAATCTTTGCTGAAAGACCTGAATGAATTACCTTCACTGTATTTACCAGACCATAGTCTGCCAGTGGATCTGTATGTGTTTCACAGGCCCACCGCGTGGGCAGCAGTTGCCAGCCAGGAGGATGGCAAAATTGTAGGACACTTTTCAGGAACATTTTCAATTGTCAAACAGGGATTCACAGATTGTGATCAGGACCTAGTAGCAGCCAGTGCTGCAGTGGAGTAATTGCATGGTTACATGACGTCCTTACATATTAATTTATATACTGACCATACCCTACAGGCACTTTTAAAATTGAACACTATTCATTTCTGCCTGCCAGAGTGGATAAATGCACAGTGGTACTGTTATGAAGTCACATTAATCACCAATTAATGCTGAAGCAAAACCCTTTAGGGACTTGCAGAACTTCCTCCAGGTATCCACCAACCCACATGACTGCCTGCAGCCTTCATCACAAGACATTAGGCCCATACTAGGGATAGTACCACATTCAGATATACCACAAGGGGCAGAGTATTGGTTCATAGATGGATCTCAGAAGGGAGACAATGCAGGCTTCGCTAAGTGCAGGTTAACTCCACAAGAGGTAGTTACCCACATGGCACAATATAAGATGCCCCCAGGATACAGCGCTCAGGGAGTCAAGATTGCAGCACTAACACAGGTTCTAAGGGAAAATGCGAACAAACACTTAGTGATCAATATTGGCTCTCAGTTTGTCAGGAGTTCAATATAGATACATAGTGCGATTTGGGCCAAGAGGGGATACGTGTCAGCCAAGGACCAACCCCTCCAGCAGGCAGAGATCCTTATGGAAATTTTTGAAATACTTAGAGCTGAATCTAAGTATTACTTAGGCTACTTGACCGCCTGTGAATGGGTAGCAGCAAACTAGGATATTCAGTCATGGAAGAAGTTCGGTAATGCCATAGCAGACAAATTAGCACAGGCAACTACTCTTTCAGAAGCCCCGGCTGTCATGATAATAACCTGTCAACAAGCCAGACAGTATGACCTTTGTAAGTTGGAGGATTTGCAGGAAAATGTACTACAGAGTGAATTACAGAAGTGGGTAAATGCAGGCTGCACTAAGGCCACCAAGGTATGGGTGCACACTTCATGGAAAATATGTATTTCCTCCACTGCATTGCTACATTTGTCCACTATGCTGCATTATGTAGATCTTTGCAGTGTGGCATCCATTGTCTCCCAACTCGGTGATACCCTTTGGTGTCCCGACATGCGGAAGATAGTTCAGTCAGTTGCCAGTAATTGCCACACTTATATTACTAGTACATGCCACGCCCACCCTAAACCCTAAAATTTGAGCTAACAACACTTTTGATCATTTTCCTAATACGCAGGACCATCTGGGACAATATCCAAATTTTGTTTTTCAGAACGAGAAGTATGTGACAGAAATCTGTTCTGTTATCCAGGAATTCGAAAATAGATTCTGTGACTTCCAAAAAATTGGAACAGTTGTGGAGTACTTGTCATATCCATTCAAAGTAGATGTGGACATTAAAGAACATGCAGCTATCAGTAAAAATTACTCTCCTTGAACAAGCCATCTCTTGAAAACAAAATATTAACCCTTAAAAATGACAATTTTCTCAAGATCCGTGCTGAGCAAGAATCATTTTGGAAGCTATTGCCTAGAGACAAATTTCCCAACTTGAGAAGATGCAGTGAAGCTGTACACTCCTGTTTTGGTTCAACTTATTTGTGTGAATCTGCGTTTTCCCATCTGAAAATGACAGAGTACACAATGTTCCAACATGACAGATGAATATCTCCAGGATTCCCTGAGACTGGCCCTCACGCAATATTCACCCAACTTCAAAAAGCTGGTGGATGAAATGCAGGCTCAGGCGTCTCACTAATGAGCAAGAGCGAAATATTTAAGATTGTGCAAGATCAGCCTGGATCAATACTCGACCTAAATTTAACACAAATTACTCAATAAAAGTTAAAGAAAGTTATTAAGACACTTAAAGAAAGTTATTACTCAATAAAACTTTAAGAAAAAATGTACTTTCCATTTCCCCTCGCAGTTCTTACTGGATCTTTGTCTCTGTTTTGTTTTTGCTTAATTTGCTTAACAGCTGATCACATCCAAGTAAATGACAGAAGGTTCATTAAAAATGGGGTGGGGGGGGGGGGGAAATCCTCCAACATTATTGGGTTAAAATTTAATTTGAAACAAATTTGAAACTTAATTTTCATGGTGGTAGATCACCGGCACTTTTGGCCGGAAAAAGTAGATCACGAACTGTTCGAAGTTGGACATGCCTGCACTATATCAACTTACTCATCTTTGTCTACCTGTTTATTCACACCTTCAAAAAACATAACAGATTAGTAAGACAAGACCTTCCTTGGCTAAAGCCATGTTGCTGTTTCCCATTAAACTATGATATGCTGCTGGGCGGAGCCTGATGTCCAGCGGGATAGTCGCATAGCGCTGAGGCTCCCGAGAGGCCTACCAAGACTCCTGAATTTTGAACCGTTTTAATTCTGAATATTGCTTTGACTCTACCGGGGTACCTTGGGGTGATGGCGGGGACCAAACCAGCACGTCTAGATTTCGGGACCCCAACGAATTCCCATGGTAAACGCTCCAAAACCGAGCCCCCGTCTCCGCAGAAGCAGCCCGCACCTCGGGAAGGTCCCGAGATGCAGCAGGAGATCCTCACTGAAATACGAGGGGTAAAAGACCTTGTGCAATCCAACGGGGAGTCACTCCGAGCGCTGCGTGAAGATTTCGGCATACTGCAAAGTAAACTTGAAGGGCTTTCCCTACGACAAGACAAAATGGAAGGCATACTGGACTCACACACGGTCCGGTTGGCGAAACTTGACAAAGTAGAGCGCCAGATACGGGCCCTTCAGAAAGAAGTGGAAGATGGCAACAATCGGGCCCGCCGCAATAACATACGGCTCGTGGGCATACCGGAGGGAGCTGAGTCTGGAGACATGAAGGAGTTTCTTTGTAAGGCGCTTCCTTCCCTACTTCGGATCACATTTGCTAAAGACCTGGAGATTGACCGGGCTCATCGAGTGCCCTCAAATATGGCGCTCAATCGGAAGACCCCGCGGCCTATTATCTTTCGGCTCTTAAGATACCAACATGTTGAGCAAATTCTGAATGCCGCTCGCGCAAAAGGCCCCATCGAGTTTGAGGGCCACCGGATATCCTTCTTTCCTGATTTGGCTAAGCCCACGGTTGATCGTAGAAAGCGATTCCTGGAATTTCAACCGAGGCTACAACAACTGCAAGCTCGCTATGGCCTGATGTACCCGGCTAAACTCAGGGTAACGCTGCACAACCAGACCAGAACATTTGATGATCCTGAATTACTTGCGGAATTTTTGGAGTCCAAAGAGGCAGATCAGATGCGTTGATCCAAGGAACACTTAGCTAATTGACCTTATATTGGTAAAACCCGCCATATTGTTTTCGGTCGCTCACTACCTTAGAGACTGCCTTGGCAATTCACAGCCTTGGCTTTCACTAGCCTTGATGGCCCTGCTCTATCATGCCCACAGCTACTTCGGTGGAGATCGGAGACTATAATAACAGAAGGGTTCAAATATTACAATCGCACTCTCTCGGGCCTCCTCCCGCAGACATATGGTCGCCATTTATATTTGGGGTTATGCTTCTTCTCTGGGGCACTTCGGTGCTTGTTTTCTCATATGGGGTGTATCTGGTATCTTAATTGATGTGTATGATATAGATGTACAGATATGGTATATATTCCATACTCGCCTGCGCTTTTACTTCAAATGTATGACAATGTCTTATGGCCCTATGTAAGGTTTTTTCATTGAACGTAAAGGGAATCAACAACCCGATTAAAAGAAAGAAAATCCTTAGTTATTTGAGTCATGAAAAGGCGGATCTGGTTTTTCTTCAGGAAACGCACTTAAATTCTACCGAAACTCTGAAACTCAATATTAAACCTTACATGGTAGCTGCCTACTCTCCGGCTGTTTCTAAGAAATGTGGGGTAGCTATTCTGGTGAGGAAATCCTTGCCTGTCACCATTATTGCCACTAGCTCTGACACGGAGGGCAGATGGTCCCGCGTCCATCTTAAATTTGGACACCTTGAACTAACATGTATATGTATATATGCCCCCAATGTGGATAATCCTGCCTTTTTTGCTACCATTGCTCAGGTTGCGCAGGCCTCTGCTAGCACCTCACTGATAATAGGTGGCGACTTTAATCAAGTCGTCGATCCTCTGATAGACAGGCAACCGCCTAGAACGAGTGGCCTGCCCAAGAGCTCCCTCACACTCACCTCCTTGATCAAAGATCTCGCTTTAGTGGATCTTTGGAGATTGTTGCATCCTGCTGAACTGGAATTTACTTTCTATTCTCCCCCCCATCTATCACAGTCCAGAATAGATTTTTTCCTAATATCTAAAGTGCTGGTATCTCAGGTAGACACAGCGATGATTCACCCATTACATATCTCAGACCATGCTGCCATTTCCTTCCAGTTGCACGCTAACCTGCCCAGTGGGAATCCGGGAAATTGGTTTTTTGATAGGACCCTGCTAGAACAACAAGAGTTTCAGTTAGACATTCGGGCCGCCATTCAGGACTATTTCCATTTTAACTTACCACATGATACTATGGGCTGGGCTTGGTGGGAGGGCTTTAAAGCTGCCATTCGTGCAACCATTACTAGCTATCAAATTCGCTTGGGGAAACAGCGTAAGCAACAGTTATTAATATTAGAGCAACAAATTAAAACTGGGGAACGGGTTCTTACTTCCCGCACTGATCCTTGTGTGTTGTTACGATTGCAACGCCTACGCTTTCAATATAACTCAATCCTGTCTGCTGCAGCTTCTAAAAATATCGCATCGCAGCAAGGGATGTACTATCGGGAAAGCAACCGTGCTGGTAGACTCTTAGCTAATGCCCTGAAAGGTCAAAAAGAAGCCAAACGGGTAGCGGCTCTCCGAAACCCGGTAGGAGGGGACATAGTGACAAATAATACAGAGATAGTAGAGCTTTTCCGGGATTTTTATACTCGTCTTTATAAATCAGAATGTGACTTCACGTCAGAGGCTTTTGAGCGATTATTATCCGGAATCCAACGGCCGACCCTCTCTGAAGAGGATAGGGTTGCGATGGATAAACCCTTCTCTACTAATGAAATTCACTCTGCCCTTAAACGTGTGGCCTCGGGACACGCCGCAGGCCCTGACGGTCTTCCGGCCGAATTTTATAAAACGTTCAGTGCTGATCTAGCCCCCCACCTAAAACTCTATTTCACTGCTCTGGCTGAAGACACATCTTGCTTGGGATCCTTTTCGGCGGCGAATGTGGTAGTATTTGAAAAAGAAGGGAGGGATCCGCTGTTAACAGCTAACTACCGCCCAATCTCCCTTCTTAACGCAGACTATAAAATTTTTGCGACTATCTTAGCCTCTCGACTATCTGACCAAATGTCTACACTAATCCACCCTGATCAATGTGGTTTTATACCCGGAAGATCCACTGCCGACAACGCTAGGACTTTATGTCATGTTTTGACTAATGCTGCAAGCCTAGATCTACCACTAGTTGGCCTCTCCCTAGACGCCGAGAAAGCCTTCGACCGTCTAGAATGGCCCTTCTTATTTGCTGTTCTCCGTTGGTACGGCTTTGGGGAGGGCTTTCTCTGGTTTCTTCAAGTCATGTATGCCGAACCCACAGCCAGTATATGTGTGAATGCTATCAAATCTCAGCCATTCAGCCTTCAAAGAGGTACACGCCAAGGGTGCCCCCTATCTCCTCTGCTCTTTGACTTAGCGCTCGAACCTCTAGCCCTGTTACTTAGGCAATCCGCAGACATCCGAGGTGCCCCCTTTAGACACAGAGAGATCAAACTCTCCGCTTATGCAGATGATCTTATGCTTTTTATAACTTTGGACTCGGTCCCAGTAGTCTTAGAATTACTAGACAGGTATTCGCAGCTCTCGGGCTATAAGATCAACTGGACCAAATCGGTTGCTTTCCCACTTAACCACCGGGTACATGCGGCCGACATGCAAGCCTTTCCCTTTCTCTGGCAGCATAGTATGGTGAAATATCTCGGGGTCTATTATTGCTATCCTTTAGAGGACACTATTAGTTTCAACGCCAAGGCGATAATCTCCAAAGTCCGTGAACTTACCAATCGGTGGTCTCCACTAACCCTTACATGGTGGGGCCGCTTGGAAACAGTGAAAATGATGATAGTTCCTAAAGTGAACTACATTCTCGAAATGCTACCATGTTTACTGCCCCGACACATCTACAAAGATATAGAAGGCCTTCTTATCCGTTATTTATGGCAGGGTAAAACACCCAGGATAGCTAAACAACACTTGCAATCTGATAAAGCGAGAGGAGGAGCTAGATTTCCAGATTTTCTCAAATATCATAAAGCCTTCCTCTTAAAGCAAGGTGCCCGTTGGTTGGATACCCCGTCAGCAGGCCGCCCGGTGTGGCTAGATATTGAAGAAGAGCTTAGTGGACCAGTTCCGCTGGCCTACTTCCCCGGAATGTGCCATCATTCAGACTCCCGCCATTCACCAATGGTTGTAGACACTCTAGTGGCCTTTAATGCCCTCATTCAATCTCTGGGTCCGCAGGCGTGCCCCCTGGACCATCTCCCGATATGGCATAACTCTCGATTTCAAATTAACAAAAAAACGATAGCATGGAGACCCTGGTACTCCAGGGGATTTGGACACCTAAGCAGCTGTTTGCTGGGGATCGCTGGAAAACCTTTAATGCTTTACAAACGGAATTTGGTCTACCAGCGAAATATTACTTTCAATGGGTGCAGCTCCAACATTGCCTTAAAGGCGCTCGGGTCATTCCGCGCTCTGATACTAGCGTGGAAGGGCTGTCAGAGGTGATTCGTTGTATCGGGAGTCTACCAGGGGTGGCATCTAACTTTTATAAAATACTCACTCATAGTCCAGGCAGGGACACCCCTAGGGCCCAGCAGGCATGGGAGCGCGAATTGCACATCACTTTAACTCCCCAGCAATGGAAGATAGTCTGGAGCAAAGTGGTGCGGGTCTCTAGATCCGCCTCTGTCACTCAAACGCTCTTCTATTTTGCCCACAGATGCTTTTATACTCCTGAGAAGATGGCCAAATGGAATGTCAATACAAGCTATCGATGTTGGTCATGCCATACAGCGGTGGGTACCTTCGCCCATGTTATCTATGAATGTCCAGCACTACAGCAATATTGGGGGCGGGTTTGGGACCGAATACAAAGTATCCTACACTTCCGGGAGCCCCTTTCTTGGAAGATTGTGGGACTCCGCTCTGTGGCGGGGATCCCCTCTCTTCCCAGGACAGGCCGCTTCCTCCTGGATTTTATGTTGGGTATGGCTGTATGCTTAGTCACGAAAAATTGGAAGAATGGCTCCCGCCTAACTTTTACCGAATGGTGGAATTCTGTCTGCTTATATAGTACATATGAGCAGATACCTCGTCGGATGGCATTCCAGGTTCAGGACTGCTCTCACTTGTCTAAGTGGCAGATGCTTAATGACTATGTTCAGATTGCCAGATGCTCCAATATAGCCGTATAGCTACACTCATCATGTTGCAGATAATTATATTATCTCGAAAGATAATAATGTGTATATACACCCGATACTGGATTGTTACGTATCCCAGAGAAGAAGCAGGGGGGGAGGGGGGTGGTGGGGGTTTACTGTCCATGATTGTATAATATTATTTGTTCATGTCTTCTATTCTGTATGTCCTTTTGTTTCGATGTTCCAAAATGAAAATAAAAGTTTAAAAAAAAACAAAACTATGATATGCTTGGTAATTTTGACCTTTATGATGGTTTCTACCATTTTTCCCTGTGCTGACGTCAGGCTCACTGGTCTGTAGTTTCCCGGATCAGCCTGGAACCCTTTCTAAAAATTGACGTTATATTGGCCATCCTCCAGACTTCAGGTATTACAGATCATTTTAATGATAGTTCACAGATTACTAATAGTAGGTCTGCAATCTCACATTTCAGTTCTTCAACACCCTTGGATGTATATCATCTGGTTCAGGTGATTTGCTACTCTTCAGTTTTTCAAATAGTCGTAATACATCTTCCCCAGTGTATCGATATTTCTTTCAATTCTTCCACAGCATCACCTTTAAATACCATTTAAGTCATGATTAATATCCCTATATCTTCCTCAGTAAAGACTGAAGCAAAGAATTCATTCAATCTCTCCGCTATGGCATTGTCCCCTCTTAGTGCCCCTTTTACCCCTCTATCATCTAATGGTCCAACTGACTCTCTCACAGGTTTTTTGCTACGAATGTACTTGAAAATGTTTTTATTATGCATTTTTATCTTCCACAGCAAGCTTCTTCTCAAATTCTATCTTTGCCTGCCTTATCAATGCTTTGCATCTAACTTGCCAGTACTTGTGTTGTTTCCACATGGGATGGGGTCTGATGGGCAAAAGATCTTATGTGATGATGAGATGAATTTAATAGCTTCTGATGATGTAATAGGATGTAATGTGATCCACTGATGTGAGAGAGAGGGAGAGTGAGGCAGGGAGGGAGGGGGAGGAGACCTTATGGGGCGAGGGCAGGTGGCAATTACGGAATGCAAGTTGAGAATTTTTGAGGAAAAGAATGTGGCTAACTGAGAGGGGGAAGGGCACTGAGCTGTAAAGTTTATTATCAGTCCAAACCGGATAGGCAGGGGAGAAGTCGGAGCATAACTCGGATCCCCCTGGCAAAGGGTGATAATGGTACAGGGTATCAAGTTGATTAGGACTCAAGTGGAAGTAGTAGGGACAGGAGCATGGAGGGATGGAGGCCATAGGGGACAGGTAGTGAGGCCATCACTGAGGAGGCTAAAAGCACAGCTAACAAACTCAGAAGCAGTTGCAAGCGGGAGCGGCGGGGGAAGGTACTGGCGATATTAAGACTGTAATGCATGAGGTAGATGGGGGGCCACCCAAGAATGCCTGCACTGCCGGAGCTGCCCCAAAGATCTCGCCTAAGGAGCATGACCTGCTCCTTGGACGTGCTCCTTTGATGCTCGCCCATGACGTGCGCCACCGCAATGATTGCCGCTGCAATGGTTGCTTTTTAGGAGAGCAGGGTTGAGGAGGTGGTACCTGGGATCACGTGGCCACTGGAGCACAGCTGCGGAGCTTGCTGGAGTATCAGGTCAGAAAATGGTATGTGCAGTCTGGGGAAACTAGGACAGAACAGTAAATGGTCACAAGCACAGTTAAATGCAATATAAGCAGAGCAGGAGAGGTAACATGCAAAAGTAGAGGTTTGGCACCGCAATGGTTGCTTTTGAGGAGAGCAGGGTTGAGGAGGCGGTACCTGGGATCATGTGGCCGCTGGAGTGCAGCCGCAGAGCTTAGTGGTATATCAGGTCAGAAAATGGCATGTGCAGTCTGGGGAACTGGGATCACGTGGCCACTGGAGCACAGCCACGGAGTTTGCTGGTGTATCAGGTAAGAAAATGGTATGTGCAGTTTGTGGAACTAGGACAGAACAGCAAATGGTCACAAACACAGTCTAAAACAATATGAGGGATTGTCCTGGAAAGCTGCAATCAGGGACCCTAGAGTCAACCATTAGGTGTTGAGCACTGGCCATGATCCCTCCTCACAAGGCCTGTGAACACAGCATCTACATTTCCAGTCAATTAATGGTTCAAATCAGTGCAAAGTACAGCATTGCCACTGCACCACTACCTGATCCATAATATGCTTTTTAATAGGTTAATAGGAGAGAGAAGCCACTGCTGTGGAGCAAGGAATAAAAGATTAAAGCAGGAGAAACAAACACCAGAAACTGATTTTGACAACACAAATCATATCAAAAATACAGAAAGTAGGTTGCCTCCCTCCCCACGCTCCCACCACAAACACAGGGAAAACAGAAAGGTACTTTAAGGATAAAACAATTACTACTGGTAATTGCTTTGAACATCTGTTTGCAAGGAAAGTGAATGGAAGCACTATTCAGGAAAATTTCTTGGACCTCTATTGCACTAAATATTTGTGATTCTGCCAAAAGATTACAAACTGATATGAGACAGAATTAAAGACATACTGAGAAACAGAAGCCATCAAAATAGAGATGCTGGTGATTTCCAGTCTAGTAGACATCTGTCAGATGCTTGTTCTGATATTGTATTATCTTTAGAAGTCTGACTGGATTTCAGTGACAGTTTTATAAACATAAACAAACCCCACACTTGACAGAACAAAACAGAATTTCTTTTAGTGCATATCTAACATTCATAAGGCTAGGTCAGCTTGCCTAGAGCTCTATGCCAAGTCACAACTCATCTCAATTGCTCCTCCTGCTCCAAAACATAAACACTCATACAGTTGTGGTCAACATTATTGGCACCCTTGCATTTTAGGTATGTTGTGTACAATATCTTGAGAAATAATTGGAAATATTCCAACTGTATGTCATCATACTATTTTAATAGTATGTTCAAAGATATACAACCAAAAAAAAAGATGTCTGTTCAACTTAGACATAGTAGTTTATGAGAAAAAAAACTAAATATGACCTGGACAGGATTAAAGGCATCCTTCACTAATATTTGGCTGCACAACTCTAGGCAGTGATGACAGGCTCTAAACATTTCTTGTAGTCATCTATACGTTTCGTACATCTGTCTGCTGGTAGTTTCTCCCACTCTTCAACTACGATTTATTCCAGCTCATGAATGTTTCCAGAATTCCTTTTAACCATGGCAGATTTCATCTCTTTCTAGAGGTTCTCGATTGGATTAAGATCATTGCTGGCCAGTTTAAAACAGTCCATTTGTTCCTTTTTAACCATTATTTTGTACTTTTGGATTTATGTATTGGCTCATTATCCTGCCGGACTACCCATGACCTTCGACCCAGACCTAGCTTTCTGACACTAGGTAGTGTCAGAAATACCGTGGTAGTCCTCTGACTTCATGATTTCTTTAATATATTCCAGGACTCCAGTTTCTGAAGCAGCAAAACAGCCCCACAACATTATTGAACCTCCACCATATTTAACTGTAGAAAGAGTGTTTATTTCCTTATAAGCTTCGTTTCTTTGCCTGTATTAGTATCACTAGTCTACATTGCCAAAGAGCTCAAGTTTGGTTTCATCTGTCCACAGAACATTTTCCAAGAAGGATTGTGGTTTCTCAAAGTGGATTTGGGCAAAGTCAGGCGTGCCTTTTTATGTCTGTTTTTGAGTAGTGGGGTTCTCCTTGGCTTTCTCCCATGAAGTCCTTTGTTTAGTGCATGGTATATGGTGTAGGCTGAAACCACCACTCCAGATTGCTCCAGGTCAGCCTTAAGTTCTTTGGAAATTGTATGTGGTGTTTTTCCAACGGTTCGCGCTAACCTTCGAAGACTTCTTGGATTCATTTTCCTCTTCCCATCATGTCCTGGAAGGTTCTTGATAGTTCCATGAGCAGAAAACTTCTTAATAACATTGCAAATATTGTAAGGTCTTTGGAGATGGCCTTGTACCCATTTGAAGTTTGATGTTTGGTGATCATGTCTTTTCTGACTGTCTCAGGCAGCTCTCTTGTCTTCACTAATCTGTTATGTTTTTTTGAAGGCGTGAATAATCAGGTGGACAAAGGTGAGTCGGTTGATATTGTGTATCTGGACTTTCAGAAAGCCTTTGACAAGGTCCCCCATCAGAGACTTTTGGCAAAACTAAAGAGTCATGGGATAGGAGGCAGTGTACTATTGTGGATCAGGAACTGGTTAAAAGATAGAAAGCAGAGGGTAGGGCTAAATGGCCAATTTTCCCAATGGAGAAAGGTGAATAGTGGTGTACCCCAGGGATCTGTGCTGGGTCCGCTGCTTTTTGACATATTCATAAATGACTTGGAAAGTGGAATAACGAGTGAGGTTATCAAATTTGCAGATGACACAAAACTATTTAAAATTGTTAAAACCCAAGAGGATTGTGGAAAATTGCAATAGGATCTTGATAAATTGGAAGACTGGGCATCAAAATGGCAGATCAAATTTAATGTGGACAAGTGCAAGGTTATGCACCTAGGGAAGAACAACCCAAACTATGGTTACACGATGCAAGGTGCCACATTAGGAACCACCACCCAGGAAAAAGATTTAGGCGTCATTGTGGATACCATGTTAAAACCCTCGGCCCAGTGTGCAGCGGCGGCCAAGAGAGCAAATAGAATGCTAGGTATGATAAGGAAAGGAATGGAAAATAAAACAAAAGATATTATAATGCCTCTATATCGTTCCATGGTGAGACCGCACCTTGAATATTGTGTGCAATTCTGGTCGCCGTATCTTAAAAAGGATATAGAGATTTTAGAAAAGGTTCAGAGAAGAGCCACCAAAATGGTAAAGGGGATGGAAGGATACTCCTATGAAGAAAGGCTAAAAAGGTTAGGGCTCTTTAACCTGGAAAAGAGACGGCTGAGGGGAGATATGATAGAAGTCTATAAATTAATGAACGGAGTGGAACGGGTAAACGTAGATCGATTGTTTACCTTATCAGAATATAGAAAGACTAGGGGACATGCAATGAAGCTACAGGGTAAACTATTTAAGACTAATAAAAGAAAATATTTTTTCACTCAACGTGTAATCAAACCCTGGAATTTGTTACCAGAGGATGTAGTAAATAAAGGCTGTTAATGTAGCTGGGTTTAAAAAAGGTTTGGACAAGTTCCTGGAGGAAACGTCCATAAACCATTATTAAGAAGGGACCCAGGATATCAATGCTTGAACCAATACAAGCATTGTGGAACCTGTGTCCCTTGGGGAAACTGCTAGGTACATATGACCTAGATTGGCCACTGTTGGAAACAGAATACTGGGCTTGATGGACCTTGGTCTGACCCAGTATGGCATATCTTATGTTCTTATGTTCTTACGATTGTGGAAATGGAACAGGAAGTGAATGTGGTCAGTTTAAATATTAGAGCCATCATTTATTGGTTTATTCACGTCATTTGAGTACTAACAAATGATCACAGATGCATCTAATTTTACTGCAATCTTCTGTTCAAACTGATTTGAATGGTTTTATAAGGGTCCACTAATCATGTCCTGACAATGTCCCAGTTTTTATACTATTTCCTATTTTAATTGGTCTTGTTTTACTTGATTCTTTTATGTGTCAAATATGTGTGCATATATAGTCCAAAGGCATTTTACTGGCCACTTTTGTTTTTGAAATATGGGACATTAAGCAGTTGAACTGCAGGGGTGCCAATAATGTTGACCTGTATACCCTAGAATATTGATCCCAGTCACCACATGCTTCCACATAAATCTTTACTCTCCAGCAGTGTAAAACACAAAGGGGCTTGTTTACAAAGCTGCGGTAGCAGCTTCCGCCCGATATCGGATCCGCGGCCCCATTGAATTCAATAGGGCCGCGGCTCCGATATCAGGCAGAAACCGCTACCGCGGCTTTGTAAACAAGCCCCAAAGTGTGTTATCTCATGGCAATTTACAAATATTAAAATAATTATACAGTGCAATAAGGTAAATAAACACCCATTTTTAAAGTTGTTTACTCAGGTAAATCTGCTTGAATGAAAGTCACCCTCCTTTGCTCAGCCAAAATTATGTATGAGGTTTCATAATGTGCATACATTTAGGAGGGTTAAAAAAGCATCCTCGGGAGTGTGTTTAGGTTGGGGGAAGAAATAGTGCATGCAAATTTAATTTTCAAATGTATACATGGTATGTTGCCCTCAATCAGTCATCCATACAAATACCAGTTACAAAGTGCATGCATCTTTTGTACATGTGTACTTTGCAGTAAAGAATTTCAAAGGGAAACTACAAAGGTAGCCAGCAGGCCCTTCACCTTGGCATAGAATGGAGAGGGCAAGTGAAATGAAGAGGGCATGACTACCTATGAACAGGAAGTACTGAGGATGGAGGAAAGGGGCAGACAGCGAGGAGAGGCAGTGCTGCCTGCATGTGAGGTTAGAGAGCCTATATCTCATGCTATTGCTTTTGAACAGCAAAGTTAAGGGGGCAGGGGAGATAAAGAGAAGGAGAGGCAGAAGAGAAAGGATGGAAGAAAATATGGGAGAGGTGGAGCTGAAGAGAGATGAGGAAGAAAAGGTTGGCAGAGAAAGATGATAAAGATAATGGAGGGAGAGGAGAAGAGTGAGAATTGAAGATGTGAAGCCAGGGGGGTGAGGATATGAGGGAGCAAACAAGGGAAGGATAGAGAAAAGAAATGAGGGGTGAAGGAGATAAAAGATGAGGGAAGGTGGAAGAATGCATGTTTTGTGTGAGTGAAGCAGGACAGCAATGTGTACGTATACAATGTGTCTTAGCAAGAGGGGAATGAGATGTGTGAGGAAGAAGAATGCATGTATGAGAGAAGGAAGAGGCAAGAGAAGCATGGAAATTTATAATGAAGTAGGATAAAGAAACAAAAGTGAATATTTGTTCAGAGCCCGTTAATGGTCAAAGCATCTCTGATTCTTATTTATTTATTTAACTGTATTTATATCCTGCTTTTCACTGGGTCAAAGCGGTTTAACAGAAAAAGGGGGGGGGGACAGTAATCAATACTTGGGTAGGGGGCTGTCACCGGGAGGCCAGCATTAATGATCTAAACAGATATTAAGGACGTAAACAATGGACATTAGTCTCTTAGGGGGGAGATCTGTGGGTATGTTAAAGGGTCAGGGAGGGAGTCAGTGGGGGATGTTTGTTTCTGGTCCAAGGTATTCTTGGAACAGGGTGGTTTTTAGTTGTTTTCTGAATGTTGAAGGATCTCCGTTGTTTCTGATTTGGCTTGGTAGGGAGTTCCAAAGGGATGGCGCATATAGTTCGAAGGCTCTGTGGCAGGTCCGTTGATTGTATTTAGTTCATTCATGGGGGATGGTGAGGGTGTTGCTGGTGGTTTGTCTGGCTGTTCTTTTGTGGGTGGGTTGGGGCAGTAAAGTTCGGAGCTGGGAGGTCTGCGTTTGATAGAGGGCTTTGTGGATAAGTAAGGCTGATTTGTATTTGATTCTTACTTCGAGAGGGAGTATGTGCAGTTCTCTCAGGACTGGGGTGATATGATCTTGTTTTTTTTCTTTCTGGGTAATTCTTGCTGTGGTATTTAAGGCAGTTCGTAGTGGGTTGGTGTGGGTGGCAGGTAGTCCGTGATAGATTATGTTGCAGTAGTCCAGGTGGGGGAGCGTCATAGCTTGCATGACTGTCCTGAAGTCTTGTGGATCGAGGAGAGGCCTGAGGTGTTGTACTGTTTTTGCTTTGTGGAATATTATTCCGGTAGTCTTTTTGATCTGTTGCTTGAGTGTGAGCGCTTGGTTTATGATGATTCCTAAGTTTATGTGTGGTTGTATTTGTATTTGTGTGGTTCCTAAGTTGAGGTGTGGTGGTGGTGTGAAGCTTGGATCCTTGGTTACTATGAGGGCTTCTGTTTTTTTTAGGTTGATGAATAGGTTGTTCTTTTGTAGCCAGCTGGAGACTTCTATGAAGCAGTCTGTTAGCTGATTGTTTGTCAGGTTGGTGGTTGTGATCGGTCCATAGAGCGTAGATGTGGTAGTTGATGTTATGGGCGCGTATGATTGAGCATAGTGGTTGCAGGTAGATGTTAAAGAGCATGGTGGATAGTGTGGATTCTTGGGGTACTCCTTGGTGTTGCTGAAACGGGGGGGAGGTTGCTATGCTTGTGCGGATCAATTGTTGTCTGTTGGCCAGGTAGGAGCAGAACCACTGAAGTACGATGTTTTTGATGCCGATTTCTTGGAGTCTGTGTAGGAGGATGTTGTGGGAGATGGTGTCAAAGGCTGTAGATATGTCCAGGAAGATCATAGCGTAGCCAGAGTGCTTGGTCTGTGTGCCCTTGATGAGGGTGTTCATTAGAGATGTCATGAGGGTCTTGACTCTGTGGAATGGATGGAAACCATGTTGTTGTGGGTCCAGTATGTTGTTGGTATCCAGGTGGTCTTGAAGTTGTTGTTGAACTATTTTCTCAATGATTTTGGCGGTGAATGGAAGGAGGCGGGGTCATGGGGGTCCAAGTTGTGTTTTTTTAGGGTTGGGCGGATGATGGAGGATTTGAGTATGTCTGGCATGTGTCCTTGTCTGAGGGATTCGTTAACAATGTGGGTTAGGGACATGCTTATGTCCTCCTTAGATTTCTTTATCCATTCCGCAGGACATGGATCTAGTGGGGAGGTGGTAGTGTTTAGGGAGGAGATGGTGGATTCTGTTTTTTCTTTGGTGATTGTTTCGAATGTGCTCCACTCTGTAACTATGGAAGTAGGGTGGATTGTTGTCTCTGCATTCGGTTGCAGAGTCTGAGGTTGTTGAAGCTGCTTGTATTGGCATGCTAGTAGTTCTGGCGGGATGTTTGGTAGCTGGTTGGAGTGGTTGGGTGCTTTCGTTAGTTTCTTGACAATTTCGAAAATTTCACGAGGTTTGTTTATTGAGGTGCTTATGATCTTTGAGTGGTAGGTCCTTTTTGTTTTATCAGTTTCTGTGTGGTACGTGTCTAGTTCACTGATGTATTTTGTTTTATCTTCCTCTTTTTTTGTCTTTCTCCATATTCTCTTTGCTCTTCTGAGTTGGGTCTTTAGTCGTCGTAATTTGGGAGTGAACCATTGGGCCTTTGTTGAGGTTTTTCTGGTTTTGGTGCAGTTTGTCGTTGCACAAGATTCGGAGGAGATCGTAGTATTCCAGTTGTGGATTAGGTCATCGATGTTGGTGGAGCTTGTTTGAAGTTTAGGTAGTGTTTGCGCCAGGAAGTCCTCTTTGATGAATGGTTTAAATCTTCTTGTATGTTGTTTATTTTCTTTGACGCTGGTGTGCTGGTAGATGAGGGAGATGCTGATGAGATAGTGGTCTGACCATGGTACACATGTGATCTCTGCGTTTTTGTATGCGGTGGTGTTTTGGGAGTTCACGAATATGAGGTCAAGTATGTTTCCTTTTTCATGTGTTGGTTCGTGTATGATCTGGGTTAAGTTCATTGCTTCCATGGCATTGATGAAGGCTTCGGCATATTTGTCCAGGAGTGTTGGGAGGTTGAAGTCTCCGAGGATTAGTTGTTCTTTTGCGGAGATGGCACTCTCTGATATGTGTTGTAATATGCCTGATAGATCAGGGCTTGGGGTGGGTGCTTGGTAAATTAGGCATATGGAGAGATGCTTGTTGGTGAGAGTGAGTATGTCTGCTTCGTTGGTTGTTTCTGAGACATGGTTTCTGAGGTGGAGGTTGGCTTTTGCAATGATGGCTACTCCTCCTCCTCTGGTGTGGGCTCGAGAACAGTGATGAAGATTGTATCCATTTGGTGTTAGTTGGTTCATGAGCACAGTGTCGGTATCCGTTAGCCATGTTTTGATTATGCATAGGATGTCAATCTTTTGGGTTGTGATCAGGTCATGGAACATGTGGTGCTTGTTTCTGACTGAATGGGCATTTATTAGTGTGATGGAGAGAGGGTTGTTGTTTGGGGGATTGGGGGTGTGGATTGGTGTGAGTGGTGCGTGGGTGTTGCACCATGATAGTTCATTGTCAACAATCCAATGAACTATCATCCAATGGGTTCTTGTTGCTGCTAAGTGCATCAGGTCAATGTCAAATCCTGTTGATCCTGTGGATAGTGGTCTCTGTTATGACTATCCACTGTGTTTTCTTGACAAGATAGAACTAGAAGTATATTGCCAGGCCCTTCTTCTACCAATGTAAGCCTACAGCACCTGGTATTCTAACTGACTCTGCTTAGCTTTGGAGATCAGATTAGATCAGGAACACTTGGGGGTATGTTTACTAAAACCCCGGTAAAGTGCGGGCCGCGGTAGAGTGCGGGTGCCATATAAGGAGTGGGCGGTTCGTGCTGAAAAAGAAATCCCGGAATTTGCATATGCGCTAAGGTGCACGGCGCCCATGTGCACATTAGCGCATGAGATGGGTGTGCGGGAGGCATAAGTGTCGCGCTGATGTGCAAGCAGGAGAGCAAAGCTACAGCACAATGGTTAGAACACTAACCAATGGTGCAGGAATCAGGGGTTTGATCCCCCACAGTGCACAATGAAGGCAGCTGGTTGAGGCATTATTTTAGGAGGCATATAAATAATGGGCGGCATAAGGCGGTGCACTGCTAGGCATAAAGCGGCACGCTAATGTTTTTTGAGGCATGTTAATACTGGAAGGCATAAGTGGCGCACTGATGTTAAAGCAGAAGAGCAGAGCCACAGCACAATGGTTAGAACACTGACCAATGGTGCAGGGATCAGGGGTTTGATCCCCCACAGTGCACAATGAAGACAGCTGGCTGAGGTGTTATTTTAGGAGGCATATAAATAATGGGCGGCATAAGGCGGTGCGCTGCTGGGCATAAAGCGGCACGCTAATGTTTTTTGAGGCATGTTAATACTGGGAGGCATAAATGGCGCACTGATGTTAAAGCAGAAGAGCAGAGCCACAGCACAATGGTTAGAACACTGACCAATGGTGCAGGGATCAGGGGTCTGATCCCCCACAGTGCACAATGAAGACAACTGGCTGAGGTGTTATTTTAGGAGGCATATAAATAATGGGCGGCATAAGGCGGAGCGCTGCTGGGCATAAGGCGGCGTGCTAATGTTTTTGGAGGCATATTAATGTTGGAAGGCATATGGTGGTGCGCTGATGTGCAAGCACAGGAACAGAATCACAGCACGATGGTTAAGGCACTGAGCAATGATGCAGGGATCAGGGGTTCAATCCCCCACAATGCCCAATGAAGGCAGCTGGCTGAGGCATTACCTGTTAGGGGTAATATTGCTTTAGGAGGCCGTTATCGTCTATTTGTGGAATTATTACTGCTAGCAAATGCACTCTCAAAGCAGTGTAACATAACGTACCCCAGAGGGCAAATTTTAAAATGCAGTGGACGCCACGGCACCCTACAATGTTGCTGAAAGTGTGGCCGATGGGGCGCCATATAGGGTGCCCTATGAGGCAGGGAAAGGTCAGAGCACTGTTTCTGATGGCAGCACTGTGCATTGTAACGTATGGAAATCGTAAGTAGGTGTGCTGACCCAGGTCTGCCATTCTTGATTTAGCAGGGAGGGGCTGCAGACAGGCCCTGGCGACTGATATCAACAGGGGGTCTGAGTTAATCTCATATTGTAATCAGTCGCCAGGGCGTGTCTGCAGTCCCTCCCTGCTAAATCAAGAATGGCAGACCTGGGTCTTCAATTCTTGATTTAGCAAGGAGGGGCTGCAGACAGGCCCTGGCGACTGATATCAACAGGGGATCAGAGTTAATCTTATCTTGTAAACTGCCCTATTACCTTTGGAGACTGAAATCACAAGAGTAACACAGCTCTATGAAATCCAAGGTCTGGGGAAAAAGCCAAGACTCCTATGTCATGTATGCTGACAACTGGTGAAGACACTGAATGATGGTGCAGGGGTCATGGGTTGAAATTTCCAGTGAATAAGGTTGGCAGAGGTATGTCCTTTTTCTGTGTGCAACTGTACAGCAATCTGTGCTGCCATCTTAAAAGAACCACACCCTTGTGCCATATATTATTGCACCTTTTACGGTGCATCAGAAGGCACATCCTAAACATACCTCGTCAGCAAAGGCGAACCTTAATTTTCCCCAGAGGCCATGTTGAAAGGCTGTCAACTCCCAAGGCACTATCGTAGGCACCCCATAAGCTGCCTGAATCGAAGGTGTGCCAGAAGATGCCCCAAGGATGTATAGGTGAACTCAGAAACATTAGCCAAGAGCAGTAACATCCCCCAATTTGAATGGCAAGAGAGGTATGTGCCAAACACACACGTAACACAAACACTGCACAGAGCAAAAAAGAAAGACAATACAAAAGTAAAAGAAGGACGTAGATCAGTTGATGGACCGCAGAAATCAGCTCCAGCCCATGTGGCAGCCATAAAAATGGACAAACATATCGTGGCCAGCTAGAGCCATGCACAGAGTGATGGTAATCTACCAAGCTATAATGACAGTGTGTGACAGAGGATGGGAAGATGTGGGCAGCAGAGGAGGCTGAAATGGCAGGATAGGTGAAATATCAGGATGACTGTGGAGTACAAGTGCTATGCAGAGCACACACAGGAGAGGCAAGCAGGGAGAGCTGCAATGCAGGAATGTGTAGGAGTTCAGGACGTGGGTTAGCAGCATGCACATCAGGGTAGGATGGCACACAGCTGGCAGACAGAAGATGGACGGAAGGATGGTTCACAACTCAGATGAGGGTGCAATGTGCTCACAGCACAGATCAGCACAGATATGACTCTCATACAAATGTAAACCACTTCTGCAGGACAAGCATACAAATCCAAGACAGCAGAGAGGAAGCACACCTACGACCACTACCACAAATGGCAATGCCTAAACCGGTAGGCCACACCACCAATGTGAGCTCATTAGCAAAGGCTGCATACAAAAAGAGTGCAGGGCAGTACACAAAACGCCTGCTGGCTGTCAGGACAAGCAAACCCCCAAAAGTAATCATGAGCAAATGCACATGCAGATCTGCTATGTACAGATCAAATTGCACTCTGTATTTGGGACCAGGGACACATGCACACACACAATGAAATGTTCTGCAGTGGATACAGCATGCAAAAGAGGAAAAAACTAAACCACAAGGGCAGCAGAGGACGCTCTGTGGATCAGGTTAATAATCTGGATCAGGACAGGAGAGAGCTCAACATGCAATCAGGTGTACCACACACCACCTGAATCACAGCAATACCAAACCCCCAGGTGCACTGCCATGTAAACACCATAAAGTGAGAGACCTATGTAACAAAGAATATGTGATGGCTATGCAGCACACAGGATGCACCTTGGTGTACAGTGAAGAGAGGGAAGAGTGTGTGTAGAGGTGAGGAACCTGGTGGTACCTCATGGTCCAGTTAGCACAACAGAAAAAAAAAGGATAAAGCACATGTGGGGATCAAACCTGTAAACTACAGAGTTAAAACACATGACTGTAGCCAATCCCAGAAACAGCACACTGAGCACACTGTAACACAAATACCCCAAAGGGAGTGTGTGTATGGCAACCTTTAATACCCAGTGATGTGGCATATGGCTGGCAGATACACAGCTGCCACTGTACAAGGATGTGAGCACAGGTGGCCCATGTACATGACCAGCAAATGACCACATAAAGGGGCAATGTGCTCAAAGAGTGGAGGATTAACCTAGTGGTAAGAAAACTGGCTTGGCCCCCAAGCAACCAGTGATCAATTCACACTAGCACTCCATGTGGCCTAGGGCAAGTCACGTAACCCTCCATTACCTTGGAACAAAGACCAGATAATCTACATCCAGTGACATTGACAAGAAAACAATGGAGTCTCTGGGTCACAAGGAGTCAGGACTGATACAAAGGCACACATTGCATTGCATGTTTGTCACCATGATCAATCAGCAAAAGAGACAAATGTCTGTCAAATACATATCTTTATTTGGTTTATACATCACAGATAGTGTAGACAGTGCCATCATAATATCAAGGTGAGCGCATCCCTGGTGAAAGATGGAAACACTTTTAGCAGGGCACAAATCCACCTCCTACAGAAAGGTTACTTGCTTGACCACAAATGAAGGGCAGGAGATATAATGTGCATCAGGTGCATGCTATGCACTGGGCAGCAGACCCCCAGCCCCCACCTGCTGCTGCATGCCGCAAATGTGTTACGCACATATGAGTGCATGTAGAGAGTAGGCGCTGCATGCTGAGGACCCAACACACATCATCTGTCCCTCAAAACATATCCATCTGGCAACACAGGAGGCAAACAAACTAAAAAAGCATATGTAGTCACAATGTTTTAATGTGAAAAACATGCTCTGAAAGTAATGTTTCAGCTCTCACCTAATGCCTGATCTAGGAATCAAAGCTGCAACAATGTAGACCCAAACAATCATCAAAATCACAATGAGCATATGCTAACATGTAGCACAGGCACATGAACACAGACAGAATACAAACTAAACGACCTGCAGAAACCTGCAGATATAACACCATGAAGGAGGTCCCCCTGCACTGTTTGTTGGGTAGACAGTGTTTGGCCACATATAGCATGATACATGGAATGCACAATTGAAGAAGTACAACGGTCACCCACACTGCCACACTCCAAACATAATGTGGCAATGTGAGTGTCCATACCACAGGGCATAACCAGGACCGTGCAGACGGGAAATGCAAGGTGTGTACATACATGCAGACTGTCACGTCTGCACAGTAAACAAACACAAGAACCAGCATGTGAAGAAGGAAATGATGGCCAAACATCTTACAGGGAACCACACAGAAGCCATAAGTCCACATGTTGTGTCTCACAAACATAGTCAGTCATATGCACAAGCACCATGATACAGTGATGCCACACATGCACGTAAACACCCTTGGCTCATTGAAAACATCAATCCAAGATGGTGGTGTGCTTGAAAGCATTGTTGAGGTAAAACCTGTATCATGTCCAGGTGGAAAGCAGGTGGACATAGACAATAGGAGCGCTCCATCGTTGGCCCTATGCCAAAAACATGGCTGTATGCTTGTGTAGAAAGAAACAGATGAGTGTATCCTGGGTGCCATGTCACACCCATGGCCAAAACTCAACAATAACACAACTGTGTAGGAATGTACCACCTACAGTGTCCATGTCAGTCGCTGCTGCACACGGGGGGATCAGTGTCCAAAGTCAAAATAGTATCTGCAATCCAACAGATCAGGTTAAAAGTGTTCTTGCAACTCTGGGCATGCATAGTCAAGTGTCACATTTCAATATGCCACAGTCCTTGAAAGTTCATGTGTGTCCTCTACAATGAGCAGGACTCCCTGCAAAACCATCGCAGCAACAGTGCGTTGGACACCTCTGTCATGGGGAAATCAGCAGTCCAAGAGTAATACTGTCCATCACAGTCATGTGTCCCACTCTTAGAGGTCAAACATCCAATGGCTCAATTTCTCCTTAAAAAGTTCCATGGTGTTGTTTCCTCCAACAGGTGGGTGATGGTGACACCAGATGCACTGTAAGAGATGTGTCCGGTATGTACCCTGCCCTGTGTCAGGAGAGGATAAGTATGGTATTGTTAGACACCTTGGAAAAACAGCACAAATTGCAGACCGTTACACCTTAGGAAATACAGAAGAAAGGGATGCAAAGGCAAACATGACATGATAGCAATACTAAACAAAACCTTTTTGGTGACATCATTAATCGTAAACACAGACACGGGTGTCACATGGATATGGTCATGTCCATGCTCATGTCACACATGTGTCTCACAGCTACACACGATATGCATCTGTTTATGTGACCATAGAGGAAACATTACATGCACATGAGACAAATATGAAATCATCAACAGGTAAAGATAGATGTAATTCCCCAAATAACAAAGGTGCAACCTACCTTGTGTGTGCATCAGGTGTATGTCATCAATCCCTTGAGCCACTAAACAGCAATATCAGGTCACAGTGAAGGGAGACAATGTCAGCAAAATGTGTAGAATCACCATGTCAAGCCACTGTTGATGCATGTCCACATTATGTTCATATCTGAAATAAAATAAAGGTGCTCAAAAGTGGTCACTCAGAACACAAGACACATTTCTTCTCACAGCACACAACACATGTTGATAATGTTCACAAGGTAAACAGCACTACGGAAGAGGTAGCACAGTCACAACTGCCCCCCAGGTGCACAGACCCCTCACAGCACATGATAATGTACTATGCCTGAACACTGCCTCATCACACAGGCAACCTATAAACACCCACCCACACAGTATGCAAAGTTCAGCATGCCAGCTGTAACACATGGCCTGTATGTGCACAAGTGGAGATTTGTAGACATAAAGGCCCAGTGAATATGCAATGATACCCTGTTGTTGGCTGATGGTACAATGTTGGGGTAGGGAGCAAGTGTAGGCAAACACCAGAAAACAGAAACCTACACACACATGCAGTTCTGTTGTACATGTCGCATAGAGAGTGTGGCAGAGGACATGCTGAAAACAAACACATGGGGATATGTGTGACAACAGCAAGAGATGGGTTACGGAGGCTGAAGTGAAAAAAAGGAAATCACAACATCTTCCCAATATGATAGATCACTGAAGACATGTTTTCCCCCTGACTGCAGGCACACACAATGTCGCTGTAGATCCACCTACCCCAAATCACTGCATTTTGGGTGATGTACAGTCACATGCCAATGCACCACACCAACAGCATCCTCACGAAGTATGTCCTGTGCAGTGGGAAACACAAGAGAAGCCATATGTCATGTTCTAGCTGTGCATCACACACTGCACCTTCTTGTCCCCAGCTGTCAGACCCCACAACATCACATAATGACTGACTGCTCTCTAGCACAATGTACAGATCTCTCACATGTGAGAGGCAGCACGGAGGTGTTGGAGGCTATCTACAGGTGTCCGTAATCTCTCTGTCCCCTCCCTTACCTCTCTGTTGTTGTACACACAGATCAATAGAGGTGTCTGCTCCCACCATGTTTGCACCTCATCCCAAGGTCGCAATATTAGCCCTGATTCACCATATTGCCAACAATGCCCCCTCTCCTTGTTTAGTGCTGTTCCAATGTTGTATGTTAACCCACTGACAATTGCTGAAACACATTGGAAATATGCAGGCACACTTCCTGTATCCACTGACCAAATACATATCCTGGTGTGTACATCTCATACCTTGAATAATATTGACAGCTATGTGCTGATGATGTGCACAAATAGCTGGCAATGTCTGCGTCATGTCAGAAAAAACACACACCCATGTCTGCTTGTGACCAAACCATGATGGCTGCATGCCATCCCACTGTGTGTCAGTGAGAATGTCAAAGCATGGATAGCCTATATGTGCACCTCAGAAAAATAGCTGTCACATAAGTCTGTGTTTGTATGCCGACATAACCCTCCCTTGCTCGGGTCTGCAATGTATTTGTTGATATGGACTGTACTCTCCTGCCCTACACACATACACAGCCTGTAGCTGACGCATGATGGCATATGTTGAGATAGCATCAGCGAGATATGCCATGTACTCCCTGAAAAACCTGGTAAACCACAAGCCACCCACACATTCAGCGCTCCACTTGCCTACTGTAACCCACCCCTTGCTGATCTGGCCCGGATCACCTCTGTATGTGTGTAGATATGCAACACTGCAGTGAAGGTCTATTCTCCAACAACAAAATGTAGCAATGCTACCCCCCTGGCTGGACAATGCACAGGTCCCCATCCTTCAACATATCCATGTCATGGCTACGTGTTGACCTATACATTCAGACACACTGTAGGGTGACATTAACACCCCTCACATATAGTTAATACCATCCTGACATACTAGTACTAAGCATGTGTATTGTGCTATGTATGACATGTTGCGACACACATAACGAACACACATACATAGCCAGCTGACAGGAGCTTAACAACCACAAAAGCAGCGCAAACTTGTATAATATAAGCACACCCCACTGGACAACTGTCCCCAAACATGGACTGCCCTCCCACTGTGAACATCTCACCATATGGCTGACACTGTGCTCCACCCATATCATCTGAAAAAATCATTGAGTTTGCACAACAGCAGCTGCTATCACAAGCAGCCACTAACTGCGAATGTGACCCTCAAAACCTCCCACAGGCGTATGAACAACCACCCACATCATCTGCCACCAACTGCTGTTGTGCACTGCCCACATTGTTTGTCGCACATTCATGCCTATATGTGACGTTTGCATTGTCAGTCAAATGTTAATGCAGTGTGGCATCCGAATTAAATCTTTACATAAACATCAACCTCTATAACCATTACACACATAGGATAAAACATGAGTGTGGGAAGATAGGTAATACGTACATGAGAAGATCTCTGCAATCAACCTCCGCCTGACCGCTGTGCCCTCCCGTGTGTCACCACTGGCACGTACAGGGGGGCACGTTGGATCTTCCTCCAGATCCTCATTAATCTCTGCAGGGATATTGTGCCTGAGAGCAATGTTGTGCAGGATGCAACAGGCTATGATTATCTCTGCAACAGTCATTGGCTTATATTGTAAGGCCCCGCCTGTCCTATCCAGACACCTGAAGCGACTCTTCAACATGCCAAAGGTGCGCTCTATGACTGAGCGGCTGGAGGCATGGGCCTCATTGTACCTCTGCTCTGCATGTGTCCGTGGCTGACGCACAGGGGTCAGCAGCCAGGGGCGACACCCATATCCTGCATCACCTGCAGAAAGAAATGTTGCATGTGAATGCAGGAGTTCATGTTCAACATAATTGACAGTTGTTTAGACGTGAGAAACAAACGCACAACACATTCTGACAGAAAGATATAACAGCACAACTATTCAGCTCATAAAAATATACATATGATGACAGAAAAGGACCACATGGCCTATCGAGTCTGTACACCCATGGCAAATACTACGACAGTTCCATCTATAACTTTAGAGATCGTGTGTGTGTGGGACATGCGTATTGTAATGCAGTTAGTGTCCACATCTGCACCACCGCCACTGTGAGACTATACCACCGATCCATTGATCACATATTCAAAGTGTATGTCTGAACAGTAACCAAGGAAAAACATGCTGCCATTTGAGGGAGGCCCACACCCAGAACATGTATGCCATGGAGGTCTGGCAAAATGTAAACCATATCACCTATATACATCCTGTCCTGTAAGGTCAACATATCAAGATTTGGTAGTCTGTCTCCATATGCTGTATAGTGCTGACCGCAAATTGCTGTAATAGCCATCCTCTGCACTGTCTCTATCCTGTTCACATCCTTTTGAAGGTGCGGTCTTCAAACCCCTCATGAGTTTGCACCAAGGACATATACATAGGCACAGTACCTTCCTGTGTAGCTGGTACCAATACCTCTCTGTATGCACCCACTTAGCCCCCCTGCTTTAGCCGTCATCTTTCCATAATGTTAAGCTACATGAGGATCGGCAGACAAGATGACGCTAACTTCCGCTCATCTACAGTGGCCAAAGGTACTGCACCCCCTATATTGTGTTGCACCCCTGCTTTGACATAGCCAAGATGCGTGACCATACATATGCAAACGTGTTCTCCCAGCTGGAAAGCTCCAAAACATCCATCAGATATTACCAGACACCTCCTCATGTTATCTACTGCCTCCTGGGTGACAACTCCAGTACAGAGTGAGTGGGTGAACCTAAGACACACATGACAAGGGTTATTTGTATGGATTGGCAATAACATCAATGTTAAATGACATACAAACATTAGACGACAATTAACCATCATCACAGGTGTATGTGAAGGGCAACCCCTCCCCCCCCATCACATGTGCGCAGTTGCTACAAACACACACTATGAGGGATCCAGCAACAGCATAGCTATATGCACAGGGGTGTCGTCACATGTACACCATGTGCATGTTATGATCATATAATGTTATGATCCTGATGGTCTATGGTTAATTTGTTTTACTGTTACTATACTTCTATACTCCTGTAATAATTTAAACTCACAACAGTCCTCTATATAACATTTCTCATATGTAAACTGCATTTTTTACCAAAAAAAAGGTTGCTACATATGTGATTATAAATAAAGAAATGTAGAAAGACATACATAGATTACTAATCTTGACATACTCACCCAGCAATATACAGTTGGCATAACGGCCGTCCTCAAATTGTGTGAATAGTGCCGAGTGATGCAGGATATAGGAGTCATGGCTGGACCCTGGAAACCTAGGGACCACATTCAAAATATGCAGATTTGCATCACATACAACCTGAACATTCAGGGAATGGTAGTGTTTGCGGTTGCGGAACGCTACCTCCCAAGGCAACATGTGTGCAATCAATAGCTTCCATCACGTCTGGTATCCCGGCTAACGCCTCAAAGGCCTGGTTCAGGGTCCCCCATTGTTGCCTAGTGTGGGGAAGGGCTATGTAATTCCCCACCTGGCTGACCATGGCACGCAGTACTTGGTGGAGACATCGTGAGAAGGTGGGGCGGCTCATGCCACCCACTGCGGCCACAGATGACTGGAAACAGCCAGAGGCAAAGAAATGTAAGGCAGCAAGGAGCTTGACTAAACCTGGTATGGCATGGGACCGATCAGTCAGGGGCTCGAGGTCAGGTCTTAGATCCTCATAGAGCTCCCTAATAGCCCTTGTGCTCAGTCGGTACAGGGAGATGACCTGGTCCTCACGCATGCCCTGGAGCTGGGCCCTGGGCCTGTAGAGGCGAGGCTGCCGAGCCTGCACCTCAGCACGCCTTCTGCGCCGTGCACGCACAGCACCTAGCTGGACCGCCTCCACAGCTGCAGGTCTGATTTGCTGCGGGACTACACCCATGCCATTTGCCTCAGCCCTGTGGACACCATCTCCCCTGTCCTGCAACCGCAGCATCTGCCCACGTCTCAGAACACATGCAGCAACATAAATAGCCGTCATAAACTCCTCCCATCCAACTACACAAACACACTCTAACACACACACAAACCTCCCTAAACAATGTACAACTTACAAACCACACAAGACAATACACACACAAGACAATACAATACCCAATACAACCAACACCAATACAATCTACACCTACACCTGCTTGGACTCTCTTCCTCCCTCTCTGCAAACACACTCCTACTCTTCTTCGCCTACAACCCTCAACGTGGACAAGGTTTTCACGTTTAATTATAGGTGGTTTTTGGGAGTTTGCGGTCAATGCGCATGCGCAGTTATTCGCACGCGATGCTCCTGCGTCACGCGTGTGCGCGACTCTACGCATGGGTGTCCATCTGTGCGTGGCCACACGCACATGCGCGTCGAGTCGCACATGTGCAAAACGCACACAGACGCCCATGCGGCACTCGCCGTAATGCGCATGCGTAATGTTACACATGCGTAGTACTGCGTCTCTCGGTGCATGTGCGTGTGGCCGCGTACGGACACCCATGCGCAGGCGAGCACGAGCGCCACGCCTGCCCAATTGCGCATGTGCAAAGAAAAAAACGTGCAAAAGCCCTATAAATAAGCCTGCACACGTGGCCCACGTTGAGGGTTGTTAGAGGAGTTCGAGTTAGAGAGAGAAAGTTATAGAGAGAATCAGAGACAGAGGCTGTGGTGGGAGAAGTGCACAGGAAAGAGTGAGATAGAGAGTTAAAGAGAGCTATAGGGAGAGAGGTTGTGGTGGGAGTAGTTCAGAGGAAGGAGGGAGAGAGAGAGTTAGAGAGAGTTTGAGGGAGAGAGGCTGTGGTGGGAGTAGGGCAGAGGAGAGAGGGAGAGAAAGAGAGTTAGGAGTAGTGTAGGATTTATTTTTTTTGGCTTGTGTACTTTAAAGGTTTCCTTTTTTATTGGGTTGTGTACTGTGTCCTGTATTGTAGTGTTCTTGTATTCTGTATTGTGGTCACTGTTTTGGTGTGTTTAGGTGAGTGGGGGTGCAGTGAGAGGAGCCTGTGCTGCAGAGGGAGATGGAGAGGGAGATGGAGAGGGAGAGGGAGAGAGAGGGTCAGGGTGAGGGGGTGGAGGATGTGGGGCAACCTGTTGGTGTTGAGACACCCAGGGCAGAGACTGCACAGCCTAGGGAGGAACAGGCAGGACCATCTGGTGGGCCACAGCCTGCACAGTACAGCCAAACGGGAAAAAGAAAAAGGATACCTGTGCCTGGACCACAGAGGAAGAGAGCTGTAAGGTTCAATGAGAGGGAGAACCATATTCTTCTGTCACATGTCATAGAGAACTATGACGTATTATTTGGGCGGCTCAGCAGCCGCACAACTGTGGCCACCAGAATGGCAATGTGGGAGGAGGTGCGTGCTGCACTGTCTGAGGCAGGGGGCCCCCCACGTGATGTTGAAAGCCTCAAAAAGAGGTTTTCAGATATTAAAAGAGGGGTGCGGCAGCACATGGTCGCCAAGAGACAACATGCTCTGGACACAGGTGGCGGGGGCCCCTTTATACCATCACTCTCGCCCCTGGAACAAGAGCTGGCAACAAGATTGAGCCACATCTACCTCCGTGGACTGCCTGAGGCCCTCGACACGGCACATCCTCACGCAGGTATGTATACTAACTGTCAGGTAGAAGTTCATGTCTAAAATTAGCATTCAGTACACATCAGTCATCTGCACAGACACTCCCATACCTGTCACCCAATCCCCACCATGTTGCTATCCTGGTGGCACATGTGTGTGATATACCCCTGCACAACCTGTTTTGTTGACATGTCCCGGGGCAACATTCAAAATGTGTCCCTCAACCCATCCCTCTCCCCATCTGTCCCGAAAAAGCCCACACACACGAGTCAGTACCCTACCACCACACCTGTGATTGCCATCCCCTGTATGATTGTGAGGGCCATTGATCAGGTCATGTTTGTGTGACATACTATCTGCACAGTGCTACATGTGCTTCTCAGTGGGCCAGAGGTGCTGGCTAGTTACAGTCCGCGGCACAATGGATCACTGCCAATCACATGTAGCAATGAGCAGATAGTATGTCAGAAGAAAATGTGCCCTACTCATAATCCAACACAGACATACAGTGGATGGCAAAACCAGGTGTAAGGGTGGGGTATCAGCAGGCATGTGTGGACATATGTTGCACAGATGGGGAAAGGGATGGGAAGGGGGACACATGTGGAATGGGACCAGTAAAAGGAACATGGCAAACATGCAATCTGTGCATGGGCACAGCACACACATGTGCCCCTGGAACAGGTACATGGTGGGGACACACACGTATGGGAGGGTGTATTGGGTCCTGTATGCAGCACACATGCATGGACCCACCCCATCATGTCTGTGGTGTCTGTAGCACACACGTATACATATGTGGATTGATGAAACATATGTGTGCTGTCTCTGATTGTTCACAATGCAGGTGACTACAGTGAAATGGGGGCCCAGGAGGAGGAGGAGGAGGTGGAGGAGGAGGAGGAGGTGGACATCACAGTCCCAATGAGTCTTGTGGAGGCCGAGGCTGCTGTCTCAGGGGGCAGCACAAGTGCTGGTGATGAGCCCCTGGAGCCACCCGTCCCCAGCGGAACTACACTGGGGGCTGCAGCAATGGAGGACAGCCAACACCCCAGGCAGGCAGCAGGCACGGATACACTTGACCCTGATGTAATGATGGCGGAGTTGAGGGCACACGGCGCATCAGCACGTCGCGATGCCGAAGGTGGGTGACAAAAGACTGTCACAACCACAACACAGAAACCACTAGTCTCTAGTTGGTGTTTGTGTGGTGGATGTTGCAACATTCCTTCCACAGATGTTACATGTATGGCTCATGTAGATGGGATGTAGTAGAGAAAAAAAAAGGGTGTGGCATATGATAGATGATGTTATTGTGTCACACACCAGAACAGCCTAAGGTCAGGTGACACCTACAGATGCAGACCTAAGAGGAATGGTGTTTAAGGTCCAGCACGTTGTCAGGCACTAAATAAATACAAGCATTGGCCTTGCAACAGTCTGCCTCATTGCAGTCACCCAGATGTCTTGTAGAAAACAGGATGACAACTGACCCATAGTCATCACAAAATCAGAGCAGAGATAAACCAATTTAACCATCCTCTGTGATGTAACGTCACAGAGCCTCCATTCCAAACAGTCTGCATCTGCAGGTGAGAAGAATAATAGACAAGGATTTACAGAGGTAACACGATCTTACAGAATTAAATTATGGCTTTGTGGGGAAAACACATCCCGCAAGTCTGCCTGTACGTCAACAGATAAGATAGACTGCAATGCATACAGACAAAGCCATCAACATGTCCCCTTCCTGTAGCTCAACCAATCAATCACCTGATTGCATAGGTTGTGAGCAGGGGCGTCCCAGGGAGATTGCGGGGCTATGTGCCGATACTCTGTGATGGTCCCCATTAGCATAAGTGGCATATTTGCAATAATTGTATGTTACCATACAGTAATGTGTATGAAACATGTCTCTTAATGAGCGTATGGATAAAGAAGGACTAAAAGATTGGCAAATTACTATACTGCAATGCCAAATGCCAGACACATGAGGAACTACAACAAATGCTGCCCATGTAGACACCATATCACACACCACGTATCCTGCCACCATTACCAGGATTCTCAGATCACCATACCCCACCTATCAAACTGCAACACTGACAATATTCCAAGACTTTTCAGAACATACTGGGGAATGAGAAGAATTGTCAATGTCAAATAGGAATTACATAAACAGCTCACTTACACAATCAGAACATAGATCATCACAAAACAAGGAACCACAATTTACATACAGTAAGCCAATAATTAAACTGGGAGCCGCAAAAGGCAAACATGCAATGTAATACAACACTGTAGAAATAAACCTATAAATGAAATGGGAAGTAGCGGTATACAAATCTATGACAAATCAGTACCGTGATACATACATTGTCCCTTGCACCAAACAAAGCGCAGACCGTAATGATACACATTTACCAATGCTTCCATATGCCACGTAAAATGTAAAAAGCATCAAATATCTCTCTCTACTTTTTGTGCATGTTTTTGCAGTTGCAATTGCTCCAGGCACTTTCAGCAGGCTTCTTCATGAGTTGTGCTCACTCACCATCGTCTGATGTCTATTTGGTCATTCTGCTGTCTTCTACTGTTCTCTCCATTCTCACTTTCCACATCTGCTTTAACATACTCATCTTTTTCCTTTAGTTCTTCCCTCAGTCCTATCCCTTTCTCTCACGTTTTTATCAAGCCATCCTCCAACCCCACCTACCCTCACAGAAACAAGGCAATTGTAGATGTATCATCCCTCCCACACAAAACGTATATACCTCTCTGCATTAAACTCTCCCAGCACCATCCCATTCTAATCATTCCCCAACATCAGCTCCCTTGCAGTTTCTGCCTCAGCCAGCATCCAATTCTGTCTAGTCCTTGCACCAGGCCATTTCCATGCCTAGCTCATCCATCCATTTACAGTTCAAATCCCTTCATCCGCTCCTTTCCAAACCAAGTTCCCCATCAGCCCATATCTAGTCATGTCCTAGACCCATCATCAGCCCATGTCAAACCTACTTCCCCGCCACACAGCCCAACCCCAGACTAAGGCCCCCCATGAGGCTACATCCAGTTCAAGCACCTCAAGGAGGCTATTGCAAACCAAGCCCCCACAACAGTCAATTCCAGTCATACCATCCCCCAACAGCCCATGTCCAGTCCTATCCCAAATACTCCAATACCCAAGATCCAGACATGGCCCATCATCCCACAGCCCAGTACTGGTCTCAACCCCCCATAGTCCATTAAGGGTCCTAGCCCCCCACAAAAGCCACCTAAAGCCATAACCCCTCACCAAAAACCCATATCCTGTCCTAACCCACCACAACCCACAGCCCACCGCACGTCAAGTCCTGACCCCCCCACATTGGCTATGTGATGTGTTTACAAAATCAACTGTGTTTTGCCGCTGCCGCTGCAACAGTAGCAGAATGGAGTGTCCCGGGGGAGCCCCCTCTGGCCGCTGAGCCCCTCTGCAGGGCCATTCAGTATTGAAAGGGGAGATTGTCTGCATTGCGTCTCATTTAAGGCCACAGGGGCTATTGATACGCTATCCATCAGTCCCTTGTGTCTAAAGGAGCCGAGGTGAAATTTCCCATGAGCCCCTGTGGCCTAAACAGAGACGGAAGGTAGACACTCTCCCTTTACAAATCTGAAAGCCCTTGCAGAGGGGATAAGAGAGCAGAGGGGGACCTGCAGGACACTCCATTCTGCCACTGCAGCTGCGGCAGTAGGCAGATTGTGAATTCTGTTTTGGAATGTTGCAAAAAAGAACAATGTTAATTGCGTGGGGACCCCTGGAACGCCGGGCCCTGTGCAAATACATACTTGCTCAAAGGATGGGTCGGCCCTGTTTGGGACTCACACACACAATCACATAGGTCAGATAACTACCTTTGTGTTCTTTTTAAAGACTAGCCAACCCCCGGCTACCACCCCTGATGCCTACTGAAATCAGAAACACACCCCCCCAACTATGGCTATCACTGCCCTTCCCCAGTTAGTACCACCAGCTGTGGTTTCCGCAACATAACCCTGTATTGTTTTCCTGGGGTTTGTCCACCTCTGATGCCCCCTCTGTTGCTCCCCCTGCTCTGTCCAAACCCTCCATATTTGTTCCAAGGTCTACAAGATCTGGTACTGTCGCACCGCCGCCCTAGTGGCCAGAGGTTGTTAAGGCAGGTCGGGTGAACATGAGTTATATTTTTAAGTTTAAGTTGGTCCTTGAGTGCAGGGTCTGGGTATTCTGCTTCCAGTGGCCTTCCGTGTACCAAAGCCTCAAATGAATACAAAGTCCGAGAGTAGGGAAAGAAAGGCTTTTTATTTCCCTTAATGCACAAAGATTCAAATATTGGAATCTACATCAACACAAAGCAACCTTACTTCAGGTAGAAAGAAACATAAACGGTTATTGCTTTATCCTCTGTTATCTTCACAGGAATTTATACATATGAAACACTCAGTCTCTGTTTGCTGAGCATAGCTCTAAACACTAGGCAGGGATTCTAGGCTTCCTGCCTGACAGTAGCTACAATCCATTGCCATTTCGGAAGGGTCCTCGGTAAATTCCACCTGCATGGGCTGAGGATCTGAAAGCTGGGACTCTGTATCAATATAGTCCATAAGAACATAAGAACATAAGATATACCATACTGGGTCAGACCAAGGTCCATCAAGCCCAGTATTCTGTTTCCAACAGTGGCCAATCTAGGTCATACGTACCTAGCAGTTTCCCCAAGGGACACAGGTTCCACAATGCTTGTATTGGTTCAAGCATTGATATCCTGGGTCCCTTCTTAATAATGGTTTATGGACCTTTCCTCCAGGAACTTGTCCAAACCATTTTTAAACCCAGCTACACTAACAGCCTTTACTACATCCTCCGGTAACAAATTCCAGAGTTTGATTACACGTTGAGTGAAAAAATATTTTCTTTTATTAGTCTTAAATAGTTTACCCTGTAGCTTCATTGCATGTCCCCTAGTCTTTCTATATTCTGATAAGGTAAACAATCGATCTACGTTTACCCGTTCCACTCCATTCATTAATTTATAGACTTCTATCATATCTCCCCTCAGCCGTCTCTTTTCCAGGTTAAAGAGCCCCAACCTTTTTAGCATTTCTTCATAGGAGTAGCCTTCCATCCCCTTTACCATTTTGGTGGCTCTTCTCTGAACCTTTTCTAAAATCGCTATATCCTTTTTAAGATACGGCGACCAGAATTGCACACAATATTCAAGGTGCGGTCTCACCATGGAACGATATAGAGGCATTATAATATCTTTTGTTTTATTTTCCATTCCTTTCCTTATCATACCTAGCATTCTATTTGCTCTCTTGGCCGCTGCTGCACACTGGGCCGAGGGTTTTAACATGGTATCCACAAGGACGCCTAAATCTTTTTCCTGGGTGGTGGTTCCTAATGTGGAACCTTGCATCGTGTAACCATAGTTTGGGTTGTTCTTCCCTAGGTGCATAACCTTGCACTTCTCCACATTAAATTTCATCTGCCATTTTGATGCCCAGTCTTCCAATTTATCAAGATCCTCTTGCAATTTTCCACAATCCTCCTGGGTTTTAACAACTTTAAATAGTTTTGTGTCATCAGCAAATTTGATAACCTCACTCGTTATTCCACTTTCCAGGTCATTTATGAATATGTCAAAAAGCAGCGGACCCAGCACAGATCCCTGGGGTACACCACTATTCACCTTTCTCCATTGGGAAAATTGGCCATTTAGCCCTACCCTCTGCTTTCTATCTTTTAACCAGTTCCTGATCCACAGTTTTACACTGCCTCCTATCCCATGACTCTTTAGTTTTGCCAAAAGTCTCTCATGAGGGACCTTGTCAAAGGCTTTCTGAAAGTCCAGATACACAATATCAACCGACTCACCTTTGTCCACCTGTTTATTCACTCCTTCAAAAAAACATAACAGATTAGTAAGACAAGATCTTCCTTGTCTAAAGCCATGTTGGCTGTCTCCCATTAGGTCATGACTATCTACATGCTGAGTAATTTTATTCTTTATGATGGTTTCTACCATTTTTCCCGGTACTGATGTCAGGCTCACCGGTCTGTAGTTTCCCGGATCACCCCTCGAACCCTTTTTAAAAATTGGTGTTACAATGGCGATCCTCCAATCCTCAGGTATTAGAGATGATTTTAATGATAGTTCACAGATTACTGATAGCAGGTCTGCAATCTCAAATTTCAGTTCTTTCAACACCCTTGGATGTATACCATCCGGCCCAGGTGATTTGCTACTCTTCAGTTTATCTAATAGTTGTAAGACATCTTCCCAATGTATCGATATTTCCTTCAATTCTTCCACACCTTTAAATACCACTTCAGTCGTGGGTAACATCCCTACATCTTCCTCAGTAAAGACCGAAGCAAAGAATTCATTCAGTCTCTCCGCTATCGCCTTGTCGCCTCTTAGTGCTCCTTTAACCCCTTTATCATCTAATGGACCAACTGACTCTCTCACGGGCTTTTTGCTACGAATGTACTTGAAAAGGTCTTTATTTCGCGTTTTTGCTTCCGCAGCAAGCTTCTTCTCAAATTCTCTCTTTGCCTGCCTTATCAATGCCTTGCATTTGACTTGCCAGTGCTTGTGCTGTTTCCAGGTTTCATCATTTGGCTCTTTTTTCCATTTCTTGAAAGATGCTTTTTTGGCAACAACAGCCTCTCTGACCTCACCTTTAAACCATGCTGGCAGTTTTTTGGACTTCCTTCCACTTTTCTTAAAGCGTGGAATACAGCTGGTCTGGGCTTCCAAGATAGTATTTTTCAACAACACCCAAGCTTGATGTACGTCTTTAACCTTTGCAACTGCTCCTTTTAGTTTTTTCTTAACTGTTTTCCTCATTTTATCATAGTCTCCCTTTCGAAAGTTAAAGGGTAGTACTGTGGATTTCCTTACTATCCCTCCTCCACTAATTAAATCAAAGGCGATCATGCTATGATCACTATTGCCAAGTGGCCCCAACACCCTTATCTCTTGCACTACATCTGGTGTTCCACTAAGGACTAGGTCTAATATTGCTTCCCCTCTGGTCGGTTCATGAACCAGCTGCTCCAAGAAGCAGTCATTTATTTCATCTAGGAACTTTATCTCCCTAGCATGTCCTGTTGTGACACTGACCCAGTCAATGCCGGGGTAATTGAAATCACCCATTATTATTACTGCACTGTAACGTTTGCTAGCTTCCTTGATTTCTTTGAGCATTTCATCATCCATTTGTTCATTCTGGCCAGGCGGACGATAGTACACCCCCACTGCCATCGCCTTCCCCTTTTTACATGGAATTTCAATCCATAGAGATTCTACAGCAAATTTTGTTTCTTGCAAAACTTTAATCCTTTCTGACTCAATGCCCTCTCTAACATAGAGCGCAACCCCTCCACCAATTTGATCAGCTCTATCATTTCGATATAGTTTGTATCCAGGTATCACAGTGTCCCACTGGTTGTCCTCCTTCCACCATGTCTCTGATATTCCAATCATATCTAACCTCTCGTTTAGTGCTATATATTCTAACTCTCCCATCTTGTTTTGTAGACTTCTAGCATTTGCATACAAGCATTTTAGAGACTGTATTTTATTCATATTAATTTGGCTATTGGTAGACATGGGTAATTTGGGATCTTTAAGTTCTGTCTGCTCCATACTCGAGGGCATTTGGGCTACTTTACTCTTTTTTGGAACCTCTCTGCTTTTTGTAGTATCCTTCAAGGATACATTCTTCCGAACCATGCGCTCTTGGGCGACTGTCGTCTTTCCCCTATTATCTAGTTTAAAAGCTGCTCTATCTCCTTTTTAAAGGTTAATGCCAGCAGCCTGGTTCCATCCCGGTTAAGGTGAAGCCCATCCCTTTGGAAGAGCCCCTCCTTTCCCCAGAATGTTCCCCAGTTCCTAACAAATCCAAACCCCTCATCTCTGCACCATTGTCTCATCCACGCATTGAGACTCCGGAGCTCTGCCTGCCTTTTGGGTCCTGCGCGTGGAACGGGAAGCATTTCGGAGAACGCTACCCTGGAAGTTCTGGATTTCAACTTCCTACCTAAAAGCCTAAATTTAGCTTCCAGAACCTCCCTACCACATTTTCCTATGTCATTGGTACCGACATGTACCAAGACAGCAGACTCCTCCCCAGCACTATCTAAGACCTTATCTAGGTGGCGTGTGAGGTCCGCTACCTTCGCACCAGGCAGGCATGTTACCAGGCGATCCTCATGTCCACCAGCCACCCAGCTATCTACATGCCTAATGATCGAATCACCAACTATAACTGCTGTCCTAACCCTTCCCGCATGGGCACTTGGCCCTGGAGAAACCTCCTCGGTGCGAGAGGGGTTTACATCACCTGGAGGACAGGTCCTAGTTACAGGATCACTTCCTGCCACACCAGGGTGATGCTCTCCTGTCACATGACCTCTCTCCTCCATGGCAACAGGGATGCTGCCAGACTGGAGGTGGGACTTCAGGACTATATCCCTGTAGGTCTCGTCTATGTACCTCTCTGTCTGTCTTATGTTTTCCAAGTCTGCTACTCTAGCCTCTAGAGAACGGACTCGTTCCCTGAGAGCAGAGAGCTCCTTGCACCTAGTGCACACGTAAGACCTCTCACCAGCTGGGAGAAAATCATACATGTGACACTCAATGCAAAAGACTGGAAAGCCCACATCCCGCTGCTGGACTGCTGTCTGAATCTTAGTTTTAAGTTTGTGTTTAGATTTTTAAGTTCTATATGTACTAAAGGGTGCAATGGATATTTATACCACTAAAACTGTACCTAAGAAGTTTAATATACCTTGTTCACCTGAAGCTTAATTAATCTCAGGTCCTTGGTGTATGACTGATTTGGGTAATGAGCTTCACCTGAGAGCACCTCCTGTCTTTTAAGTTGTGCAAGTACCTATAAAGCTGTGATTTTCCCAGGGGAGGGTGGGTGTGGGGAGGGAGGGAGGGATATAACACTTATTAAAAAAGGGCTGCTACACAGTACCTTGTCCTGTGCTGCTGAGGTAAGCTATATTCTGATTTGATTTAAATTATAGCTCTTTGCTGCTACTAGGCTCTAACCTGTTATGAAATTTAAACTACAAGCTCTCTGCTGGATTCTAAATTTAACCAGAAAGCTCTCTTCTGTGTTTTAATTTGAAACTAAAAGTACTTTGCTGATGCTAGGCCCTGAGTGACTATGAAATTTAAACTACAGCTGTCTACTGGGTATGAAAGGTAACCAGAAAGTTCTCTTCTGTGTTTTTAAATTGAATCTTAAACTGTTGCTACTAGGCCCTGACTGATTTAACAAAAAAAAATAGTGGGTTCACAGATAGATTAATTAGCTTTAAAAGAAAAAAAATTCCTTTCAGAAAAATTCCCAGAGGTATATACTCACAATTTCAGATTTCTCTCCAGAAGTAACAGCCCCCCGTTCCAGTCCTTCAAGACATGGTCACAGAGCTCTGGTTGAGCTATTTATGCTTGTGCTGCTGATGTAAGCAGTGACCTACTTCCTGGGTAATTAACAGTCCTTGCTTGGATAGAAGGAGTCTTTCAAAATGGCCTTTTGAACTGCCAGCTGGTGTTAACACCTATTGAAAAAGCTTCACAGGTTGCTTGCCCACTAGGTAGAAGGCCTCTTTGTAAAGGTCTCTAGAAGACTTTATATGCTGCTCAAGGAGAATTGACCTTGTTTTGCCTTTTGTGCTAAGCTATATTCTGATTTGATTTAAATTATAGCTCTTTGCTGCTACTAGGCTCTAACCTATTATGAAATTTAAACTACAAGCTCTCTGCTGGATTCTAAATTTAACCAGAAAGCTCTCTTCTGTGTTTTAATTTGAAACTAAAAGTACTTTGCTGATGCTAGGCCCTGAGTGACTATGAAATTTAAACTACAGCTGTCTACTGGGTATGAAAGGTAACCAGAAAGTTCTCTTCTGTGTTTTTAAATTGAATCTTAAACTGTTGCTACTAGGCCCTGACTGATTTAACAAAAAAAATAGTGGGTTCACAGATAGGTGGAATATGATGAGGCTTTTCATATAAAGTTTGTACCAGCCCCAATGCTCTGGGCTTAAGTTTAGGCCTCGGTCATGAGCATGCTTACTATGAGAACAACCTCTTTTGTCCCTGTGCCTTTCATTAAACAGTCTTTCATTTGGTAACAGCTTGTGTCTTGCTTTACAAACAGCTTGATGAGGAGAACACTCCCTTGTTTCCTGTGCTCCCTGTGTCACCAGGTTATAACGGTTAGTAGTAGAAAAATATGGATTACCTTTTCCTCTGGGCCTATCCCAGTGAGCTGAGGCTTGAGGCCTAGTCCTGCTGCAATTCAGTCTTACTCGGTTTGCAGGCTTCCCACTGTCCAGCTGGCCTTCGGGTGGAGTTATCTCCCTTTCACCCCCATACCTCTTTCTCCTTGAACAAAGAGTGTTACCTCCTATGGAGATGGCTTCATCTTCCTTCTGGTAACTTCCACAGGGTCCTGAGTCCGCTGGCACCGTTCCCTCAGCTAAGACTCTGCCTTCTGTTTCTCTCCGGGTACCTTTCCTCCCGGTGTCTCTTTGCCAAGAACTCCTTCTGTCTTGTTGCCAAGAAATCCTTCTCCTTCCTTTTCCAACTTCCCAGCCTTTCTTAAAAGGAACTCCCCCTTTCCTGGATTGGCTGTTGGCCGGCATCACATCACAAGCTCTGGGGTGCGGCTCTCTAGGCCCTGGAAGGTCTCTCTTGCTCCCCCTATCTGGCTCCTTGTAATGTCGCATCTGGTGTTGGAATCTTTTTTCTGAATTTAAAACATTTTTTTTTGTTTGCATAGGGTCTGCGGCACCACATATCCCCCCTCTTAAAATATGACGGGCTGGTGAAGCCTCTTTCACACAGCACGGAATACGTGACATGGCATCGGCGTTGAAATGTAGTTTGCCGGCTCGATGTTCTACTCGAAAATCATAAGGCTGCAGAGCCATATACCACCTGGTTAACCGGTTATTTTCATTCCTCATAGTATGTAACCATTTCAGAGGGGCATGATCTGTTATGAGGACGAACTGTCTCCCTGTCAGATAAAATCGTAATGCCTCAATGGCCCATTTAATAGCGAGACATTCTCGTTCTATTGTAGCGTATTTCTGTTCAGCCACTGAAAGTTTCCGGCTAAGGAACATAATGGGGTGCTCTGCCCCTTCTTGTATCTGGGACAGAACAGCACCTAAGCCCATCTCGGAGGCATCTGTCTGCAACAGGAAGGGTTGCTGGAAGTCTACTCCACGTAATATGGGGGCTTGACATAGGCGTTGGAAAGCTGTCTCCGCTTCAGGTGACCATATTAGCAGATTCGGGGCATTTTTCCTTAGCATTTCAGTGAAGATACTGCTTTCCTCAGCAAAATGCGGTATAAAGCGTCGGTAGTAGCCGATGAGGCCAAGGAAGCTTCTCAATTGTTTTTTGTTCTGTGGGACAGGAAACTGTTTTACACATTCCACCTTATCCCGCAGAGGCCACACTGTTCCACGGCCCACGAGGTGACCCAAGTACTTAACCTCTTTAGCAGCAAAAGTACAGTTATTTGGGTTCAACGTGAGGCCCGCTCTTCTCATGGCTTCTAATATGGTGCCTACTTGGCAAAGATGGTCCGTCCAGGTGGCACTATGGATCACCACATCGTCCATGTAAGCAGTAGCGAATGTTTGGTATGGCCTCAGAATGATATCCATCAAACGTTGACAGGTGGTCGCTGCCCCGTGTAGACCGAATGGCATTCTGCGGAATTGGAATAGCCCCAAGGGCGTGCTGAAGGCAGTTTTGGGTCTGGCATCCCGTGTCAAAGGGACCTGCCAGTACCCTTTCGTCATATCCAATGTTGTCAAGAATTTTGCTTGCCCAAGCCGATCTAGCAACTCCTCAATACGAGGCATGGGGTAAGCATCAAACATAGACACAGCATTTAGCTGGCGGAAATCAATACAAAAACGCATAGAGCCATCAGGTTTAGGCACCAGTACCACAGGGCTGCACCACGGGCTGTGCGACTCTTCTATAATGTTCATTTGCAGCATCTCTTCTACTTGGTTAATAATTTCCTGTCTTTTTGCCTCCAGCAAACGATAGGGACGTTGTCGGATGATTTTGCCTGGGGGCGTGAGGATTTCGTGAGCCACCAATGAAGTTTCTCCCGGTATCGGGGTTAATACGTCCTTATATTCTCCCAACAATTGGGCTAAGTCATCCTGTTGGCTTAAGGAGAGTTCCTCTCCGATCTTCGGCACAGAGTCCTCCTTGTGGTCTTCTACATGGGGACCCAGGTCTTCTTCAGGAGAATCACTTCCTATGGCCATGAGGCCTTCTAGCTCTGCCTTCCCTGTAGAGCCGAAACCGTCTGCCCCCCAGCTAGTGGGAGTTAGCATGGTGACTTCTTCCAAGCTGGGGAACCCGACTCGCTCGCAAATCAATTGCGCTATTCTGTCTCCAACTTGAACCTTGAAATCCTCTTTTGAAAAGTTACAAAGAAGAACTTTTAATATTCCCCTATAGTCGGGATCGATTACCCCCGCTGCTACATCCAGGCTGTGTTTGGCGGCCAGCCCTGATCGTGGCGCTATCCTTCCATAACATCCTGGAGGGAGCTCCACCTGTATTCCGGTACTAATTAATTTCCGCCCCTGCTTCAGGATGACCTGGTCTTCAACACTATGGAGATCATAGCCCGCGGCTTGTGTTGATGCTCTTTGAGGGCTATGGGCCTTTTCCGAGGTCTTACAGAATTTCAGCACGAACCTTTTAGGTGACTCTTGCGCCTCCTTTACAGGGACTCTCTTTGGTTTTCCCCAGAGCGGACTAGGGACCATGGAGTTCGTGGTTGCGGCTAGGCTGCTTCGCTGGGTGCCAAGGCGCTCAGTAGGTTCAGGGCTACCCATAGGCTCATGCCCACTACAGGTGGAATTTGGGACCCTCTGAGGAGATAAACCCTCTCTCAGACCTTTTCGAAATTGTGGCCAGTCGCGGCCCAATACCAACTCTTGTGGAAGTTTAGGGACCACGGCCACCAACATTTCCTTTTTTATTCCCAATCCTTTAACCCAAAGTTTATACACGGGGTAGCTTGTAGCTGCTCCGTGAATGCACTTTATTTTAACTTGCCCTTCTGGATGTTCAGGGACTGACCACCCCTGGCTTCTGATCACAAACCATAGCCTTTTGGAGATTATGGTTTGGTCAGCGCCTGAATCCAGAAGTGCCTTTGCGTTAACTCCATGTATCTTTACCTTCAATACGAAGCCCTCTCTCATTGTCTTTGGGACTTCTCCCACTAGCGCAATGCGCGAATAGCATTCGTTTTTCAGATGTCCTCTCTTACCACAGGAAAAGCATCTTTTAACCGTTTCTATATCCTTAAGGTTATTACCTTTCCTACTGCTATATGCTGGTCGGGAAGGACTGCTTACCCTTTGAGCTTCCATCCCTATAGTCAGCTTGGGAATCCCTATCTTTGGCTGGGTAACTCTCTCTGCTTCCAGATACCTTTCAGTAAGGGCTATTGCCTCGGTAGTGGTACAGCAATTTTGTAGGATTAAAAAGTTCTGTACCCTACTCGGCACTGCGGCTAAGAATTGCTCCAATATTACGGCGTCCATTAGAGTTTCTATATTTTTTTTCTCCGGCTGTAGCCATTTATACGCCAGGCTCCTTATTCTATGACCAAGGGCTTTTGGTGTTTCCTCAGGGCTAAGGATAGTGGCCCTAAACATTTTTTTATAAGCCAATGGGGTGAGGCCTAGGCGATCTCTGATTGCCAGCACTACCTCTTCATAATTATCAGCCAATGATGGAGGCATTGACCGGTAGGCGGCCAGCGCCTCCCCTGTCAGGGATGCGGCCAGTCTGACAGCCCATTGTTCGGTTGGCCAACGAGCTGAACTCGCTATCCTACTAAAGGAGTCCAAGAAATCGTCCAGGTTATCAGTAGGACTTAATTTACCCACTGTTAGATCATTACATGACCATTGTCCTGCTTCCGGATTGTGCAGTCCAGTGGCTCGTAACTTCTCGGCCTTAACCTTCGCCATCTCTTCCCGCTGCTGGGTTAGCCAGTTGTCCATTGTCTGTAAGACGGGTAATTGCTGGTCTTGCATGGCTTTCAACGCTTGTGCTTGATTTTGCAGCGCCAGTTCCGCTTGTTTATCAAATTGATGAGCCATCCATGCACATAACTCTTTAGGCTCCATGGCGAATCTGTAACAAGGAACAAAAAAACACAACCAAGTGTGGCTCTTCTAACAATTTTTCTTTCCTTTCCTTTTTTTTTTTTTTCTATACTTTCCCTGGCATCCAACACTTATTCAGGCATAATTACATTTTACCTGATGGTAATGTTGAGTCAGCTCTGGAATGGTACTCGTTGCCGTCGCAGTCCGCGGCTCTCCACGCCGACAGTTGGAAGCAGGATTTTCCTTTTCAAGATTTTCTCCAATCCACTCCGGATTTAGATCACTCCACTCCGGGTTTTCTTTCAATCTGGTTTCTTTAAACAATCCATTCCGGGTCTTATATTCCAACCTGGGTTTATTTTTATTTTTTTCTGAAACCTGCAGCTTAAGCTTCTTTTCTTTGCGGCTGACGTAGGCTCCAACAATACATCCTGTCAACTACGCCATTTTTCATGTCGCACCGCCGCCCTAGTGGCCAGAGGTTCTTAAGGCAGGTCGGGTGAACATGAGTTATATTTTTAAGTTTGAGTTGGTCCTTGAGTGCGGGGTCTGGGTATTCTGCTCCCAGTGGCCTTCCGTGTACCAAAGCCTCAAATGAATACAAAGTCCGAGAGTAGGGAAAGAAAGGCTTTTTATTTCCCTTAATGCACAAAGATTCAAATATTGGAATCTACATCAACACAAAGCAACCTTACTTCAGGTAGAAAGAAACATAAACGGTTATTGCTTTATCCTCTGTTATCTTCACAGGAATTTATACATATGAAACACTCAGTCTCTGTTTGCTGAGCATAGCTCTAAACACTAGGCAGGGATTCTAGGCTTCCTGCCTGACAGTAGCTACAATCCATTGCCATTTCGGAAGGGTCCTCAGTAAATTCCACCTGCATGGGCTGAGGATCTGAAAGCTGGGACTCTGTATCAATATAGTCCGGTGGAATATGATGAGGCTTTTCATATAAAGTTTGTACCAGCCTCCAATGCTCTGGGCTTAAGTTTAGGCCTCGGTCATGAGCATGCTTACTATGAGAACAACCTCTTTTGTCCCTGTGCCTTTCATTAAACAGTCTTTCATTTGGTAACAGCTTGTGTCTTGCTTTACAAACAGCTTGATGAGGAGAACACTCCCTTGTTTCCTGTGCTCCCCGTGTCACCAGGTTATAACGGTTAGTAGTAGAAAAATATGGATTACCTTTTCCTCTGGGCCTATCCCAGTGAGCTGAGGCTTGAGGCCTAGTCCTGCTGCAATTCAGCCTTACTCGGTTAGCAGACTTCCCACTGTCCAGCTGGCCTTCGGGTGGAGTTATCTCCCTTTCACCCCCATACCTCTTTCTCCTTGAACAAAGAGTGTTACCTCCTATGGAGATGGCTTCATCTTCCTTCTGGTAACTTCCACAGGGTCCTGAGTCCGCTGGCACCGTTCCCTCAGCTAAGACTCTGCCTTCTGTTTCTCTCCGGGTACCTTTCCTCCCGGTGTCTCTTTGCCAAGAACTCCTTCTTTCTTGTTGCCAAGAAATCCTTCTGTCTTGTTGCCAAGAACTCCTTCTCCTTCCTTTTCCAACTTCCCAGCCTTTCTTAAAAGGAACTCCCCCTTTCCTGGATTGGCTGTTGGCCGGCATCACATCACAAGCTCTGGGGTGCGGCTCTCTAGGCCCTGGAAGGTCTCTCTTGCTCCCCCTATCTGGCTCCTCGTAATGTCGCATCTGGTGTTGGAATCTTTTTTCTGAATTTAAAACCTTTTTTTCTGTTTGCATAGGGTCTGCGGCACCACAGTACCCAACCCCTCCTCTGTGTTACACAAAGTGCATGTGAACCCCTCAGGTGTCACACACGTGCAGCAGCAGTGCACTTGTGCAGGTAAGGTTTGATATCCCTGTGCTGACACTCCATCCCACTGAGTCAATAACACATCTCCTGTAACCTTTACAAACTGTGTTTATCCCTCAAACTGTGGCCTCACTTGTGCTGCCTTTCCTAGACCTTCCTCTGTTCATCACTGCTGCTAGCCAGCTGTGGTTGTTGTCCCTGGTGCATGCTCCACCTCCCGTACACGATGGACATGTGAGTGCTCTCATTGCCCAATCCCGTTGCTACGTCAGCAGTATGTGGGTGTGTCTGCACAGCCTGTAGATCATTGTGTTGGCCTCCCACATCTACGTCCTGTAACGTGTCCTCTGGGTTTCTATGACGTATACTACTGTGAGAATGATGTATCCTACCCCTATCCATGTTTCTACTTGAGTCTGCCCTATCACATTATCAATCTTGTGGGATGTGCGTGACATGTTTGTGTATGACGGTGGATTACTGGAGAGGTATCTCATAGACCACCCTGTGTCACATCCACAGGCAATCGTCGGTTGCTTGACAGGATCCACAGTGCAGTGGAGCAGAACATGAGGGAGGTCTGTGGGGAGATGCGCCAATTACGTGAGGATGTCCGAGCCATGCCCCTCACTCGGATATGTGAGGCCCTTGAGGGCATGCTGGATGTGATGAGGCGAGCTGCACCTGCACCACCACCACCACCACCACTGGCCCTGGAAGAGGGTATTGCACCGCGAGGGGGAGGGGCAACATGGCAGACATGGGCATCCACGTCGTCGCTAACTTATGATTATATCAGCATGTACAGCAACACTGCATATGTTTGTCCCTGTTGCAATGATCATGTGAAACACCTATGTATATAGTTGACCTTGTTTTGGAGGTTGCATTTCCTGTTATATTTCATAAGCAGACATATGAAAATCGTCTGATGTGTGTGTGCCATGTAAACCACGCTGGTGGCAATTAGAGCAGCAATCTAGACATGTTTGTAAAAACGTTAAAAAATGAGAGGATAGCTGTGACAATAAACAGCTGTCATACACTACATACACTGTGTGTTTCCAATGTGTGTCCTTGTGGTCCCCTGTGTAGTTGGAAAATGCTTGTGGAGTCCCTGACTATATGACCTGCACCCAGGCCCCTTGCTGTTGGTGTTTTGTCACAGACAGGTACTATTTTCCAGATGCAAACATATGCCATGTGTCACGTGCACATTGTGTGATCACAGCCTCTGGGCTGCAGCGGGGCAGTGTGCACAGACACCCATGTTGCGACAGGGGGACTATGTTTGAGGTTGCCTGTTTAGTTTCCTAATTCATCACTGTGTCCACCCCCATATACACCAGACATTGGTTGCATATGTGTGACCCTTGCCCTTGCCTATATCACTGATCACATGCCTGCCCCCCCACCATAGGCATGCATGTGCCAGAGGCAGAAATGGGTGGCATGCATATGTTGGCTGCTGATATATGCTTACAAATATGTTTCAGCTATGCCCATCCCTGTGACATGGATGTCCCCGGGACGGCCGCTACGTTGCAACATCTAATGCAACACCCTGGTATCAGACACCTACACACATGGTTTTCCGCCCAAACTGCATGTGGAGCCAATTGATGTATCACACCCATGTCTACCGGTTCTGAACATCTCTGTCCACACACATATCCCATGCTGGCATCCATAGTCTTATGCTAAGTGAGACACGTGACCATAACAAATTCATTAACAATATGTTTTTATATTAAAAAAATGGGAAACTATGTACATGTGTAGGGAGGGGGAGAATACCATCACCCTCCCCCCCAAACCACACCCTCCCCGCCACTGCCACCCCCACCCACCCTGAACAACCTCCCGCACCCCTCCCCCCACCCCCACATGAGCCCCACCCTCCCCCTGCATGCCCAGTGATGGAAGACAGGGCAGCACAGGGCACATGTGTGGACGTCACAGGCGCCATCAATGATGCCTGTGATGCCCTTCAGGGGGTGGCTGCCGACATGGTAGACGTTCCACCTCGGCAACCACCCTCTCAATGGTTCCCGCCAGTCACTGGTGTGAGTGACACAACATGTGTAGGCATTGCTCCATCGCATCCAGGGCCACAAACAGGTTGGCCACGCATCTGCCACCACACACACACATTGTCCCTGGTGTCTGTGTGGTGGCATTTGCGTAGCACCTGTGTGGGGCCCTGGATGGTGGAGGCAACTGGTGTGGCTGGGGGGAGCCCACAGTGCCCTGTGATGCCCTGTCTTCCTCATCACTTTCCCACACCCCTGCTGGCCACTTCTCCCCCCCTGACCCCTCCCCACCACCCTCCACCTCCTCCACCACCCCCACATCACCCACACCCTCTCTCCCCCCTGCCTCCCCCCCAACCACCCCTTCCTGATCCCCATCTGCCCCCTCCTCCATGTCTTCAGCTGCTGCTGCTGCTGGCGCCTCCACCGCCGCCGCCTCCTCCTCCTCCTCCTCTGTTGTGTCGAGCACCGCCACCTCCACATCATGCGGGGTTGTTGGTCTTCGCAAGAGGTATGCAGAGGTGGTGGGCTGATCTTCAGGGACATCACCATCTGTGGAAGATGACAGTCATCAGCACTTTGTTATGTGTGAAATCTAGCACTTCTACCTATGCAGGCACCACACAGGCATCTGGGCCAATGAAACATCTGTTACTGATCAGCCACTTTGTCAATATTCAACATCACCCTGTGGCGAGCTCTCACCCTGGAGGTGCTGGAGGTAGGCGCCATGGTGGAGGCGCAGCTCCCTGCCCTTCTTCCGAAGGTCCTCGACCTGTGGATGTGAAAGGAAAAGGTGGGGGCATTAGTTACTGATCACCTTCTGCTGGGTCGCCAACAGAAACACACATCAGTGTGGCCAGCGTCTTGCTGCTCCTGTTCCACTGCTGTGTGTGTGTGTCATGTATAGCATAGTTCATCACCTGTCACAGGGGATCTCCATGTGCACCAGGCATATGTCATCACATGTGGTTAACGTCGGTGGCAACGGAGCCTGTGTGAGAACGCTAACCAGCATCCTTTTGGAAAGCCTTTGTCAGCATCCCACAGTGTGCGTGCGCTGCCTTCCCCCCTGTCCAACATGTCTCTCTCCAGTACAGTATACAGCTTACACAGGGAGGGAGAGAGAAAAAGACATTGGGAGTGTGACAGAGACAGAAAGAGAGACACAACCCACAAGGGGAGATGGGTGGGTTGTGATTACCTAATGCTGCTGTTCCAGGAGAGCACCTCTTACAGGTGATTAACTATGCTATCACCAGCTACACGCAACACATGGGCAAACATGTGGCGAAACAGTAGATGTAAACGCCAGGAAAGTCTTCCCAGAGTGCTGAGGGTCTGTGGGTGGCCTCTTCTCCCACACATGTGTTTAAAAGATCCTGTGGGAGTGGCAGCTAGGAGTGTGTTACGTATGGGAGAGGTTTGGCAGAGCAGCCTGACCAACCAGAGCATGCCTGCAGGAGCCTTCATCCAAGCTTACGTGGACCGTGAAAGGCGGACCAAGTAGTTGCTTCAGCATATGTTGTTAATAGTTACAGAATGGACGTGAGCACAAGAGTCTGCCATGACTGTCACATTGTGAGTGAGAACATGCGCCACCAGTGAATGGTGGTATCTAGGTTAGATAACGGGAAATACACTGAGCAATGCAGTTGGGTAGAGATCGTTGTGACACTACTGTACCCAAATGCTATCAAAACAGGTACCAGTGTAAATACAATGTAAATAGTTTCCCCCAGTTACTTCCAAGTTGATCTCCCTGTTTATTGTAAATACAACTCAAATTGCCTATGTTGTATAGTTGATGTTAAATGTAAACCGCTCTGATCTAAAATAGAGCGGTATAGAAGAACTGTTAAATAAATAAATAAATATGAGACTCTGCATAGTTGAGGGGACGTTTTCTGTTGCTGGGTCCTCTGCAGATGCAATGCCACAGCTCATTCACAGTCCAAGGTAGGAAGCGTCCTCTCGGAATTTGCAGCATTCGACTGTGTAAAGGCTACAGGTAACTACAACTCTTGTTGCAAATAAAAGGAGGAATCCACCTTAGGCATGCTGTGTGTATGCGTCCATAGGAGGACCTGCTCATGTTCAAACATTGTGTGGTGTGGATGAGGCAATAGAGCTAGGGATTCACTGATACGTCTTGCTGATGTGATTGCAAGACGGTATTTCATTTCCCAGGTCAAGAACCTTTGGGGATGTAGTGTCTGTGACCTCAGAGGCCGGCGTCAAACGCTACCCTGGCAACAGAGTGAGATCCCATGGCCCTGGAAGTGGTGTACGGGCAGGTCTTGTTTGATGCAGGTCTCTCATGATCCCCAATAGGAGAGAATGGGATGACATGGGTTGACCAGAGATAGATTCAGATGGAGCAGCAATGCCACATCAATGGACTCTGACTCACTCAGTTTGGGGACCATTGTTTGCAGAATAATGGCGTAAGGCATAAACATGTTCATCAACGGAGGACAAAAGGGGTTCCAGGCCTTTTGTTATCACCACATGAAATGTCATGTACACCTGATGGCACAGGATTGCCCTGTGGAAGGTTCTTGGAAGCACAAAGGACATCATGCGCATCCTGACTGAGGGGAGTGCCAACGCAGGTTCAGCCATCAGTACCCAGTCTCTCGGGTGCAGAGACGGGGGTTCAGTATGCCATACATTCCCGTCCTCCAGCGAAAACACATCTGGAGCTGCCATATGTAGGGTCATATGTAGAATCCTAAGGTATCACAACTGTTGTTGCCAGCGTGAGACTATGAGGATAATGTAGCCTCTGTCCCTCAGGGGTTGCAATAGGCTCTATGCAATCAAGGCAATGGTAGGTAAGGCATATAGGCATGTCTGCCCCCAGTTGAGCAGGACAACATCCCTCGCTTGATAGCTCTGAGCTGGGATTGGTGTATAGAACCGGGTAGGTTTTGCATATGATGGACGTGCAAAGATGTATGTCTCTTACGTTGGCCAGAGTTGCACTACTCAACAGAGGTAGTACATGTGTACAGAACATTTTTGCAGTTGCACAACACAATTGATTTTGTATGGCTAAGAGTTGTGATTGCCAGGGAGATAGACTGCCAGGAGATGGATCTGCTGCTGTGTGGCAAACACACACAGTTCAGGTGCATCGTTACAAAGGGACACAGAGGCTTCTCCTCCTTGTTTGTTCACCTATACCATAGCTACATGATTGACTGCTAAAATTAGTATCCCATTGGCCTGTAGAAGTGAATGGAGGACATTAATATCCAGGCAAGTTTCTTAGAGCTCAAACAGATTGTTGCGGAACTGACTCTCCTGACAATTCCAGGGGGCTTGGGTTGAGGTGTCCAGAACATGTGCATCCCAGCCCACATTAGATGCATCTGTTGTTAATGGGTTCTGAGGAGGGGTTTGCTGGACAGGTGACCCCTCCATTAGTTTGTGTGCTGTCTGCCACCTGTCCAGGCACAGGGTATGGGGGTTTGTGTTTACTGGCACATCTGAGAGATAGCCTGTTGCTTGCGTCCATTAGGAAGAGAGTGTGGCCACTGGGCTGGTCTCATGTGGAGACATGCGTAGGGAACCACATGCACCGTACATGCCATCTGACCTAGCAGCTGATGCATCTCTCGAGGTGAAAGATGCGCTTGTTGTAGTGCTGTCCAACCACGTTGCACAATGCGAGGACATTGCGTCTGAGTCAGGTATGTCTTTGTGAGTCTGATAGCTAGCCGTGCACCTATGAGCTACAGCGTTTATGTAGGAGTCAGACCAGATTCCACAAGATAGCTGACAGGGCCTACATATTGGGGTCCACGCATTGGGTATGCGAGAGAGGCCTGGACATTTCTTTTTGACTGTGGGTGCATGTGGCAGTCGTCCACGTAGGGCCACCAGATCATTCCCTTGTTATGGACCAAACCGCAAAACACAGACATGCACTTTGTGAATACTCTGGGTGCTGAGCCACGGCTGGAGAAAAAGAATTTTGCAATAGTGGTTTCCTTGATGGGGGGACCAAAGGAACCTCCGGTGTGCTTGTTGGCAGAGACGATGTGTGTACGCAGCCGTGTGATCTAAACAACACAGGCATATCTGCTTGTGTTGGTCAGGGATTACGTTTCCTCAGAGGTTCATTTTGAATGTCATCTGGAACAGAAAGTTCTTCAGTTCTGTGAGATGTCAGATGTGTCTGTGACCTCCTTCTCCTGTAGGTTTGCGGACATTATGGGGTGAGAAGCCAGCACCCTGTTGGGGATGAGGTACCTCTTCCATTGCTCCATGAGGTGGACAATGTGTTACCTTTGTATTCCGTTCGGGTGAGGTTTGCAAAGTGAATGCCCCCACTATTGATGGAGGCGGGCGACTATGTGCATGACGCCTCTACCATCTTCTAGGACGGACACAGTCCAGGGTTCTGATGTTAGCTCCCTCCATCTGGGCATAAGGTGACCTAATCTTCCTGTGATTTTGGAAAGTTGCTTTCCATGGAGGGCCAGGAAGGCCAAGTACTCCATCACAGAGGCAAAAGGCCTGTGGGGGTTGAGGCTGCTGGGTCTGCTGAGGCTGACTAGCTGTCAGTGTCCTCTGCATAGTAGCATGTTGACCCTTTGAAGCAGCTTGTACTGCAGGTGTTACGTACTAACCATAGGACTGCCTTACAATTCGGTTTTGTGGGGGAAGGGCTTTTCTACAGCTCTCATCTTTGCAGGATCTGCAATATGTGACGGGCTTGTTAAGGTCATATTGTCCTGTCGGCTTCTAAAATACATTTTTAAACACTACAGGGGATGTTGACCAGTTAGCCTGTACCCAGTGTTGCAGGTAAGAGGCTTGCAGCCAGCCATGTGTCCTTGCCACAATAGCAATGGGGGAGACTCTGCCTTTGCATGAAAAACAGTCAGAAGCTGCCCTAATCACAACATGTGAAATGTTCTGACCATGCTTGACAGGTGCTTCATAGTAGTGACCTCTGTGATGTGAGAGATGGTGACTTAAAGGTTGTAGATGTTGTTTGGCCTCCGTCAGGAACATTCCCATTACATGATATAGGGACCTGTCCTGTCTGACAGCTTAAAGGTATGGAAGACGCAGCCACCAAGGGCAAATAATGGCTTACACTCCCTGCCAGGAGGTTTGGTGGCATGTTGTTTGTAACGTTTAATTCTCCTCCTAGCACACTCAATCATGATGGAGTAATCAGGGAGGTGTCCTTACTGCAGACCAGGTGACGGAGGCACATGTGGAAATGTGGGGAGGTGTTAAGAGGGATCTTCCACATTATCAAACTGAGATTCCGTAAGGTCTGTTGTAATGGCAGGATGTCGGCCCCATATAGTGTTTGGTGATATAGGTGACTCTCTGTCTCCCTTGGCCTGTGCTCAGATTGTGTTACTAATGATGTGGAGACGCCCCCAACAACATGTGTGTGGAGATCCTGGAAGGACATATCTTGCGTAGGGAACATTCTTCCCTTGGGAGAGGCAAGCCTGTCCTGGAGAGGTACATCGTTACCCTCTGAGCTGTCACAGTCATCAGACCCCTCAGGGGATTGGATGTATCCTCTCTATGGAGGCTCAGTTAAAGTGAGGTTTTGTTAACAATTGGCCACAGTATCGTAGTGACATGGTACTGGTGTGTGCATACCGGTACACATCAGCACCTATGGTGCATTTGCCAATGGCGGATAAGCAATTGCTGCACAAGCCGTTGTTGCACTTTGAAGGGTCTGTGGTGGAACCAGGGTCCTGGATGGCACATGGTGAGCTGCCAGATTGCGTTCAATGGCCACAATCCTCTGGTCAAACAACACTGACAATGTCTGTGTATGTGTACTGGCCAAAGCCAGGACCCCACAGCATGGTGCAAGGTTCCTGGACTAGGATGAGGCCTACAGAACATCATGAGGCCCCATTGTGGCTTTGGGGGCTAGGCACTCCCACTGGGAGTTGTTTGCCCAGAGCGTGCTCCTCAAGGGCAATGCCAGTGGCAGTCCACGATTCAAGGGTAACGTATCCTTTCAGGAACGGACTGATTTGTGTTTGGCTACCTGAACTCCACGTGAGGAAGAGGAAGCCCCTGACAAAATGTGTGTGCCCCAGGCCACATTGTTAGGGAGGAGGGTACCGAGGTTGGCTGCTCTGTCATGCCAGCCACTCTTGACTACCATCCCACAGGCCATACATTCTGACATTTTTGCATCTAGCCATTATCAATTGCAATACCAGACATGGTTGTCTGTGTCTGAGAACGTAGCTGCACATTATCAACATATGCTCTGCAGACCAGGAGTGCTTCTCCATGATTGATGTGGGATTAGGGCCTAATGGCAAACCGGGGGGGGGTCCTACAAAGTGGTTTTTCCTCTTTTGTTGTAACGGTTTTATTGTGTGGGTGAATGTGAACTTTTAATATTTATAATTTGTAGAATATTGGTTAAAATACAGAGACACAGCCAGACAGTGCCACAGGTGTTTCACTACAATAGCTGGTTTTCTGCGATACCAGGTACAGTGACCTGCTGGATGTGTGGGAACCAATGACCTTGAGAGAGCCATTTTGCACAGGCAACATCACCGCACACAGGCACTATGGGTTGCTTATAATAACTGGAGACTATTTGCATGCAGGCTCTGTTGGCACTAATGAGAACGACATGTAAGGCCTACTTCCTGGTTGTTTCAGCCCATTTTCTGTTCCAGTGCCACCTGCATTCGTAGCTTTGTCTGTGCACATGTGTGCAGTGACACCTATGTGCAGTGTGCCTGGCACCCTGAGCACATCATTGAACTACCCTGTGGCCCCCTTGCATGACATTGCAGGACCATGGCACATTTTGATTGGCAATGATGGTGTCCATGCTAAGCACCCTAACCCAGTATGTGCTCTGTTTCACACATTTGTGTTGTCATGATCTTTGGACATCCTGGGACCCAACCCCAATGGCAACCTGATATCCCACCAATCGTCGGTGCTGTGTCCCGAAATGAAACATTGTGTGGGTGGCCCTATTCACCTTGCCAGGGGCCATTACCATGACATTAGGCCTTCGACAGGGCCCAGGATATCAATGCTTGACCCACTAGATGCATTGTGTAACATGTCTCTTATGGGGAACCTGCTGGCTATGTTCAACCTAGTTTTGACACTGTTGCAGAGAGCATACTGTGTGTGAGGGAGTAGGGATTGACCCAGTATGGGCTATGTTATGTTGTTATGTTCCTATGCCCTGGCTCTTCTATGCTGACACCAGGTGTGGTTGGCAACACCATGGACAGGGGCCAAACCACCAGAATAGGCTGTTGGCACCTGTGCTCAAGTGGGGGTTTATGTCTGTGTTGTCCAACCACAACAGGTGAATGTATCCTTCCAACACCATCAGTGATGTCCATGTGTCTCACGGTCTTGGATTTGTAGTAAGTGGGAAGATGTGTAACCTAAATCTGCATAACGGTATGGGGACATGGGTCTGATACAGGCCTTTGTAAGCACATCTCATGGCTCATGAGGATGGGGTGCTTTTACACACATAGACATCTGCACCTAGCATATCATCTGGATACATCAAAGCATTGTGTGATGAGATGGTGACCTCACAGACTATGGGATAGGTGCAACCTACCTGCCATAAACAACCACATTATCTTAATGACATACCCACCATTGCAATCCGGGATCTGGCCCCCTGGGGGTTGGGTGTCCTAGCACACATCATCAGCTGCATACACCTTAGCAAAAGGGTGTCTGACAGGACACATTACGCAGGTCACAGGACTCCTGGGGATAGGCAGAATGCATTGAACTTGTTAGGCACACACAAACATATCACCAGGGTTACAGATAGCCCACTGTGATGGGCCCCCTGGACTCCTGGGGATAGGGAGGCTAAATCAAACTGTTTAAGCACACACAACCATATCACCAGGGTGACAGATAGCCCACTGTGATGGGCTCCCTGCACCCCTGGGGATAGGGAGGGTAAAACAAACTGTTTAAGCACACACAACCATATCACCAGGGTGACAGATAGCCCACTGTGATGGGCTCCCTGGACTCCTGGGGATAGGGAGGGTGCATTTAGCTGCTTAAGCACACACAAACATATCACCAGGGTTACAGATAGCCCACTGTGATGGGCTCCCTGGACTCCTGGGGATAGGGAGGCTAAATCAAATTGTTAAAGCACACACAACCATATCACCAGGGTGACAGATAGCCCACTGTGATGGGCTCCCTGGACTCCTGGGGATAGGGAGGGTGTATTTAGCTGCTTAAGCACACACAAACATATCACCAGGGTTACAGATAGCCTACTGTGATGGGCTCCCTGGACTCCTGGGGATAGGGAGGCTAAATCAAACTGTTTAAGCACACAAAGCCATATAACCAGGGTTACAGATAGCCCACTGTGATGGGTTCCCTGGACTCCTGGGGATAGGGAAGCTAAATCAAACTGTTTAAGCACACACAACCATATCACCAGGGTGACAGATAGCCCACTGTGATGGGCTCCCTGGACTCCTTGGTATAGGGAGGCTAAATCAAACTGTTTAAGCACACACAACCATATCACCAGGGTGACAGATAGCCCACTGTGATGGGCTCCCTGCACCCCTGGGGATAGGGAGGGTGTATTTAGCTGCTTAAGCACACACAAACATATCACCAGGGTTACAGATAGCCCACTGTGATGGGCTCCCTGGACCCCTGGGGATAGGGAGGCTAAATCAAACTGTTTAAGCACACACAACCATATCACCAGGATGACAGATAGCCCACTGTGATGGGCTCCCTGCACCCCTGGGGATAGGGAGTCTAAATCAAACTGTTTAAGCACACACAACCATATCACCAGGGTGACAGATAGCCCACTGTGATGGGCTCCCTGCACCCCTGTGGATAGGGAGGCTAAATCAAACTGTTTAAGCACACACAACCATATCACCAGGGTTACAGATAGCCCACTGTGATGGGCTCCCTGCAGCACTGGGGATAGGGAGGGTGTATTTAGCTGCTTAAGCACACACAAACATATCACCAGGGTTACAGAAAGCCCACTGTGATGGGCTCCCTGGACCCCTGGGGATAGGGAGGCTAAATCAAACTGTTTAAGCACACACAACCATATCACCAGGATGACAGATAGCCCACTGTGATGGGCTCCCTGCACCCCTGGGGATAGGGAGGCTAAATCAAACTGTTTAAGCACACACAACCATATCACCAGGGTGACAGATAGCCCACTGTGATGGGCTCCCTGCACCCCTAGGGATAGGGAGGCTAAATCAAACTGTTTAAGCACACACAACCATATCACCAGGGTTACAGATAGCCCACTGTGATGGGCTCCCTGCAGCACTGGGGATAGGGAGGGTGTATTTAGCTGCTTAAGCACACACAAACATATCACCAGGGTTACAGAAAGCCCACTGTGATGGGCTCCCTGGACCCCTGGGGACAGGGAGGCTAAATCAAACTGTTTAAGCACACACAACCATATCACCAGGGTGACAGATAGCCCACTGTGATGGGCTCCCTGCACCCCTGGGGATAGGGAGGCTAAATCAAACTGTTTAAGCACACACAACCATATCACCAGGGTGACAGATAGCCCACTGTGATGGGCTCCCTGGACTCCTGGGGATAGGGAGGGTGTATTTAGCTGCTTAAGCACACACAAACATATCACCAGGGTTACAGATAGCCCACTGTGATGGGCTCCCTGCACCCCTGGGGATAGGGAGGGTGTATTTAACTGCTTAAGCACACACAAACATATCACCAGGATGACGGATATCTCACTCTGATGGGCTCTCAAGACCCCTGGGGATGGGGGGATGTATTAAACTGTTTACGCACAAAACCCCATATCACCAGGGTGACTGACAGCCCACTTTGATGGGCTCTCAGGACTCCTGGGGATAGGGGGGAGTATTGGACAACATTGGCAGAGACACCCATATCACCAGGGTGACAGACATAACATTTGTGTCATGTTTCACATACCCTTGTGGTGGCCAAAATGTGTTCCCCTGCAGGTACTGATCCCACCATAGCCACATGATGTTTTTGAGAGCCACTTAAGCAGATCTATGGCCTAGCTGTGTTAGAGCATGCTGTGGCACATCAGCAGCAGCAGCTGCCATGTCACCAGGATAGCATCAGGACCTCTGTGACCAGGTCCAACACCTCCTGGGTACAGGGCAATCCACTCAGATGTGATACAAAGACAATATGTAATGTAGGTTCACCTGCTACACATTACTGAGACAGACTACCTAGACACAGCAGCATGGACATCTGCAATCAACACTGGCTGTATAAATTAATCAACTGACCTGTCACAATACACTTACCTCCCGTGGGAAATCAGCCTCGCGATTGAAACGACGTTTGACACGTTCCCATGCCCTGCGGACCTTGCCCATGTCCCTGCACCCGGAGGCCCCAGGGAACAGCTTGTGCTGCCTGCCAACGATTAGCTGAGCCAGGTGGCGGAGCTCCCGGGGAGTGAATGATGGCTTTCGTATTCGGTGCGACATTTTGATTGATGATCACATGATCGCACGCACGCACCATCATTTACGTGCATGCGCCCCGCAACTGGCGCAGCTGAGCGACGTATTCCGTGCAAATGCACCCCGCAACTGGCGCAGCTGAAAGACGTATTACATGCAAATGCGCCCCGCAAATGGCACAGATGAGCGACGTATTTCATGCAAATGTGCCCCGCAACTGGCGCAGATGAGCGACGTATTTCATGAAAATGCGCCTCGCAACTGGCGCAGATGAGCAACGTATTTCGTGCAAATGCGCCCCGCGAACACACGCTCATTTTGGCGACCCCAATTGTGCACATGCGCGGCTCAACTTTTATATACACTGCTGAGTGTCACATATTTAAAAAACACAAAAAAACCATATTGTGAGCTTCTTGGGTTTACACACTTAGGATTCGAACTTATCAACACTTCCACACTGGTTATTAGTGATTTGTATGATGCAATGTGCTATGTTTTTCACATTGCAGTGACTGCCAATAATGTTACAAGGGGTCAGGAGAGGCCATCAGAGTGGGCTATCTATCACCCTGGTGATATGGTTGTGTGTGCCTAAACAGTTTCAGACATCCTCCACATCCCCAGGGGTCCTGAGAGACCCTCTGAGTGGGCTATCAGTCACCCTCGTGATATGTTTGTGTGTGCTTAAACATTTTAATACATCCTCCCTATCACCAGGGGTCCTATGAGCCCATCACAGAGGCCTATCAGTCACCCTGGGGATATGGGGATATATGTCCCAAAGGAGCATGTTCAGTGGTTCATCTCATTGTGAGCCCAGCAATGATGTACTGGATGGCATAAGGGGGGGGGGGGTGGCCTTCTGCTCTGAACATCGGACCCATAGACGGATTCTGTGGTAACACCCAGACTGGCCTCTGGAACTCTGGATCTACCACCAACAGATCCACATTGCACATCACTGCAATGGTGCTGCTGGATGAGACTATCTACCTCGATCCAGCTGGGGGTCCAGACAACATACAGGGCAGTCCCTGCATTTCTGTGCACATCCATAAGGTGTTGGCAGACAAATGGCAGGCCTGGAAATGCTCAGCAGCCCACTAACACTATCTGACATTCTCCAGCAGCAAACACAGTGAAGCTGCAGCCGCTGCACCCTGCAAGGTGATCCAGCCTTACACATACTAACTGCAACCAGTGTGCTAGCTAGTCCATATTACTGGAGAATATGTGTGCACCCCAAACTGGGCTGTCTGCATACCCACCAAGCGAATAGGTTAGTGATTGGGCTCCAAAAGGCAACCCATAGATATCACTTGAGAAAGATGATGTTGGCACTATGGGAGAACTAGCCATGCCATGTTCATTGCTCAGTCAGGGTGAGAGTGACCTTCCAGGAGGACATGCAAGGGCCACCGTGTCCGTGCTGTTGATGGCCGTCCACTACAATGTCCGAGCCATTGCCCTATGCCCTGCGCTCATGCACCATGGCCAGGCCAGTCTGTCGGAGGTATACCCACAGTACCTTGCTCCTCATTATGCATATTGGCACGCTAACACTGGACACAGTGCACACAGTGTGTGATGGGTAAAGTGTTGCAAACAGCACACAATGGATGTACAGACACACAATCCCACACCTATGCCAGCCCTGTGCTACTATAGATAGTTTTTGACATCTAGGCCAACTCAACAGTCCTGGACACATTGCAGACATGGCTATGGTATGCAATACTGTTGGGGTCACTCCTCAGGGTGGAGAACACTGTCAGACAACAGACCTGAGACACACTACACAGACATCATAATTATTGGTATCATACAGCTCAATGTGCATATTGTGCTTAACGTTGAAATTCATATCTGCCAATAATCATGGCAACATTTTGAAATATGTGTAGCGTATCTCCAGTTTTAGGGTGGCAGTGCTAAGGTGTGCACGTAATAGTATTGTGAAATGTTCACAAGGGCCAATATCATGCCTGTCCGTTAGGCTTTGGGTAAAGGAGCCTGTGGGTGTGGTTATTTTTGCTCCTGTTGGCTGCTGCTCCTGGCCAGAGGTCCCCAACTCCAGTCCTGGTGGGCCATACACTGTTCAGGTTTGCCTGCTATCCCTGATGAATATGCATGACATACATCTGCATACCATAGGCCGTCACATGGAAATGGAAAAAAGGCATCTTTATTAGACATAGCATAAAACGTGGATTCTTTGTGGCCCTCCAGGAATACATTTGGGGGACTCAGCTGTGGGACATGCGCATGTTTCTGATGTCTGTGGTATTTTGGGTAAAAGATAGATGTGTTGGCCATGTTTGGGTTATCTGCACTACAGTTTCTGCCTGTATTACAACGATTGTGTGGTGTGTAACATGTGGGAACTGGGTTGGCAGGGCCAACATCTGGGATATGAACCTGTGACCTTCTGCTGCTGACAGCACTGGCTGTGTGTGCTGCACCACCATCTTGCCACAGATGCAGTGCAATCCCAGGGAAGTCGATGGCTGTTTGTCAGACTAGCCCTGTCTGTTGCAGTGCACGCCACCCACGTGAAGAGGTGTGGGTCATGGTGTGTTGTGCAGAGCTGCCACTGACCCCTCCGCCACCAGTACCCCTCTGCCACCATGCTAACATGTCCTTATATCGGTGACAGTAAAACACGTGAATGACTTGTGGCCTTCCAGAACTACATTAGGGGGACTGTGCTGTAGGTAATACACATGTTTATGTGTTGTCTGGTGTTTAAGGTAAAATATGCACATTTCACCCACGCTTATGTTCTCAGCAGCAAAGGACCAGTCTTTACTACCAATTTTTGTAGGGTTCAAAAATTATGGGGACTAGGTTGCCAGGAGCCACCACAAGGATTTGAACCTGTGATTTTGTGTTGTTGCACACACTGTCTGTGTGCACTGCACCACTGTGTTGGCACAGATATGCAGCATTCCCTACTGAGTCCATGACTGTACATCCGACAGGGCCTGTTTGTTACAGTGGACGTCAACCACCTGGACAGAGCTAGGCCATGGTATGCTGTGGGCAGCAGCCGCTGCCACCTCCAACACCAGTGCCACTCCATCCTTAGATTGGAGACAGTATAAAGGCTGTTGGATTTGTTGGCCGCCAAGACTGCATTTGGGGGATTATGCCATAGGTAATGCACATTTCTATGGTGCTTGTGCTGTGTAGGGTGAAATAGAGTTTTTTTATCCATGCTTATGTTTTCACCAATAATGGTTCAGTCTTTACTACCATTTTTCCTTCATGGGTAAAATAAGGGGACAGGTTTGCCACGAGCCCCAGCTGGGATTTGAACCTGTGACCTTTTGGTCCTAGAAGCACTGGCTGTGCCCGCTGCACCAACATCTTAACTCAGACACAGTGCATTCCCTGGGGCATCCATGGCTGTTTGTCAGACAGGGCCTGTCTGTTGGGGTGCACTGCACCCAAGTGTGTGGGGATAGGCCACTGTCTGGTGTGGGCAGCAGCCACTGCACCCTCCAAGAACAGTACCCCTCCACCACCATGCTGACATGGCCTTATATTGGAGACACCATCACAGCTGATAGATATGTGGCCCTCCAGTACTGCATTTAGGGGACTGTGGTGTAACTAATGCACATGTTTGTGATGTATGTGCTCTGAAGGGTAAAAAAAGAGGTGCTTGTAACATGCTTATGTTCTCTGCATTAAAGCTTGCTCTCTACTATCACGGTTTAGTGATGGGTAAAATATTGGGTTTGGGTTTGCAGGAGCCCCAACTGAAATTTGAACTGCTGAACTTTGGATCCTGAACACACTGTCTGTGTTCACTGCACCACACTGTGCCCAAAGAGACAGTGCAGTCTCTGGAGATACGAAACCTGGCCAAGGGAGTCATACACCCTGCTCCGCACCCTGGCCAGGCCACCCTGTCCGACCTATACCCATGGTACCTTGCTCCTCATTATGCACATTGGCAGCCCAATACTGGCAACATTGCTACCAGTGTGGACTGTGGAAGGTGTTTGCATCCACCACACCCTGGATAGACACACAGCCACCCCCACACCTATGCCAGCATTGTGCTACTATAGAGGGGTTCAGCAGCCATACCCACCACACCAGTCCTGGGCACAGTACAGGCATGGATATGGTACGCAATACTGTTGGGGGTCACTCCCCAGGGTGGTAAACACTGTCAGAGACCAGACCTGCAGCACACACCGCAAACATCAGAATGATTGTTATGGTGGAGCTCAATGAGCAAAATGTGCTTAACGTATGAATTAATATCTGCCAGCTATCATGCGAAACTTTTGATAGGTGTGTACCGTATACCCAGGTGTAGGGTGGCATTGCTAAGATATGCAACTGCTAGTATTGGGAGAAACAGGCAGGGCCCAATGTCCTGCCTCTCCAGGGGGCATTGACCAATGGGGCCTGTGGGTGTGTGGGTGTGGGTGTGTCTGGCCCTGTTGGCTGCTGCTTTACGGCAGAGTTTACCAACTCCAGTCCTGGTGTTCCATACCCTGTTCGGGTTTTCATGCTGTCCCTCATAAATATGCATGAGCTACATCTGCATACTTTGGGGGTGGTGCATAGATATGCAGCACAGGCATCTTTATTAGAGGCAGCATGGAACCTGAATGGTGTGGGGCCCTCCAGGACTGCATTTGGGAGACTCTGCTCTAGGTAATGCGGCTGTTTATGGTGTGTGTGTTTGGTGTGGTAAAATATAGGCGTATTCACCATGCATATGTTCTCAGCAATAAAGGTTTGTCCTTACTATCACGGTTTATTTGTGGGAAAAATATGTGGACAGGATTGGCAGTAGCCCCAGCTGGCCTTTGAACCTGTGACCTTCTGATCTGGCACACACTGTCTGTGTGCACTACACACTGTCTGTGTGCACTACACCACTGTGTTGCCACAGATATGCTGCATTCCCTGGGGAGTCCATGACTCTACATCCGACAGAGCCTGTCTGTTGTGGTGGACGGTGCCAGCCTGCACACGCCTACGGCACTATCTGCTGTGGCTTGCAGCCACTGCCCCCTCCACCACCTGTACCCTTCCGCCAACATGCAGACATGTCCTTATCTGGAAAAACACATATGACCTGATTGAGTTTTGGCACTCCAGGACTGAATTTGGGGGACTCGGCTGTAGGTAATGCCCATTGTTATGGTTTGTGTGCGGTGTAAGGTAAAATATAGGTGTTGAAACCATGCTTATGTTCTCTGCAATAAAGGAGTGTCTTTACTATCACTGTTTAGTGGTGGGTAAAACTATGGGGACTGGGTTGGCAGGAGTCCCAGCTGGGATTTGAACCTGTGATACTCAGGTCCTACAGGCACTGGCTGTGTCTGCTGCACCACACTGTGACCACAGAGACAGTGCAGTCCCTGGAGATAGGACATCTGGCCGCACGAGTCAGACACCCTGCTCTGCACAATTTTACTGTGGGCTCATTTACCTTGTATGGGGACAAACGTGCAAATAACCCTAAAAAATAACCTCCAAAAAAGGGGAAAAAAACCAACACCAAGCAGGGCAACAGTGATAGCAATGGCCAACATAAAAAAACACTCCCAGGAAAGCTCAAAAAGAAAAAAGAGGTTATTTTTGAAAGAGTCTACGGAGCGTAGACCCTTCCAAAAATCATTACTTTTTTTTGGAGCTTTCCTGGGAGTGTTTTTTATGGTTGCCGATTAATATCACTGTTGCCCAGCTGGATTATAATTTATTTGAAATTTGTTGCAGTCATTTTCCATTTATATTTGCTATTTTGTTCTGTGCACATGTATCACACTGCTCACGTTTTTCAGGTTTCCCCGGTTTTGCTGTACATTGCTGACGGAAATGGTTTCTCTTCCCTTTAAATCGGCTCTAACGCGAGGGTTTCACTCGCGGTATTTTTTTGCCCGAAATTCAGCCCCGCTCCTGTGCGGGAAGCCTCTCCCCTCCCACTCTCCACCCATTGACCCCATCCCCCCGCCCCTCGGGAGCCTTCCTCCACCCTCGAAATGCCTTTCCACGCCTCTATCGCACATCAGCGCACCCCGCTCTTGTGCGGGCGGAGCGCACATGTGCGGGAGCGCGCACGCGTGCGGGGGCACCAAAATGCACTATTAGCGTACGCTAAGGTACCTTAGCGCACGCTCAGGTGCGTCCCGCACATTTGCGCGGTTTAGTAAACATACCCCTTAGAGTGGAATAGCAATCATCAATGGATTACAATTTTCTAAGCATAATTAATTCAAGACACACAAAACAAAAGCAAAACCATCGATAAAGCACCCAACTCTTATAATGAACAAGTGCTAACCTGCTTTAATTTTCTGCTTCTCTTTTTTCCTTTTTATGTATTTCTTGTTTTATTGTATGTTATGTTTTATTTCATTTTCTTTAAATGGCATAGAAAGTAAGCTGATCTGTGGTGTATCAAATAACATTTCTAAACACCAAGTAGACTCTCTCTCTCTCTCTCTCTTCTCTTGGAACCATAGGTAGAGCATTCCACATCACTACTACCAGTGGCGGCACAAGAGTTTCTGCTACCCTAGGCAGATCCTCTGTGCCACTGACGTCCCTCTCAAAACCTCTGTCCAGCCTGCCATGCCACCCCAACCTTGTGCTGAAATGATGGCAGCTGAACTACCATTTCAGCGCAGCATTAGGCCTTAAAGTGCCTGCACGCAAGCGCACTCATAGCCTGCCACTCCTGCTCCCACCCATGCAACTTTCTTGGAGAGAAGGCAGGAGCAACAGGCCGGAACTGTGCGCACGTGAGGTGCTGAAGCAGAAGTTCAGCTGCCACTTTCTGGGGGTCAGGTTAGTGATGACACCCACCAGGGTCTGCCGCCCTAGGTGACCGCTTAGTTTGCCAAATGGATGGGCCAGCCCTGACTACTGCTACTACTATTACTTATATTTGTATAGCACTACAAGGCGCATGCAGTGCTGAACAGACACATGTAAAAGATGGTCCCTGCTCATCAGAGCTTACAATCTAGTCAACACAGAAAGCACAACTGCTGAGGACAAGGATACATCTAAGCCTTATCATCAAGGGGACCATCTAAGCCTTATCATCAGAGGGGACCAACCACCAGATCCCATACGAAACAACAGTGATCAACTTGTCATCTAGTTCACTAACTGAGAGTCACGCACAAGTATTGAGCTTGGGTCTGTCTTTTATGCCTTCATCATGATATGATCCATTTCGTATGCGGGTCACATTATATTGTTTTTTTCGTACGTTGCAGGTGTCTCCGTTTTTTTGAGCACACACCGTGACTGTGTTATCGTCGAATGGTTCTTTATGTAGAAATCCTTCAAAATGGTTACCATCAGGACCAAGAGACCCAGCTATTGACACTTTTCAACGGTTAGTAAAGCGTGATTTATCAAGTATGGAGGAGAAAACACCAGCCTCCTTTTTGAATATATCACGTAGTCAATATGAAAAGTTAAAATCACTACGTGATCGGAGGGACATTTGTATCCGCCGGGCAGATAAAGGGGGAGCTATCGTAGTTCAGGATCTGACTCGTTATAGGGAAATGGTATTAAATCATCTTTTGGATGTGAAATATTATAAGCTGTAGGACAATGATCCCACGGGTGATTTAAGAATATGCCTTGAAGCGAAGTTGGATCACGACAAAAGAAAATGACTTTTTGAATAAGAAGAATCTGATTCTACCAGTCATGTATATGGTTCCAAAAATTCAAAAACGTTTGGTAGATCCCCCGGGACGCCCCATTGTATCCTGTAGGGGTTTCCTTTTAGAAATGCTTTTGCAGTTTGTGATCTGTTTTACGTCCGCTTTTAGATAAGATCCCATCATATAGCTGGGACTCTTCATTTTTTGTCTCTATTGCAACACCAGCATGATGATATGACCAATTGCTTTTTTGTAACAATGGATGTGAAGGCTTTGTATACCAACATCAATCAGGAGGAAGCGCTACTGATGGCTGCTCACGGTGGAGATCATTTATACCACCTGCAATATCGGGAACAGTTTTGGATATATACATTAGAATCCTTAGCTCCATCAGGACTGAATTCATCACAGGACTGGTGGAGTTTAATTTGAGGGAAGTGATTTGATGATTGGGATTCTGTCAGATGGCCATTGCCTATAGGGTGAAAGCAGACCACATGACCCTTAGGGATATATAAATCGGGAGGAGGGGGGGTAACGTGATGATGTTTTAGACACACAACATGTTTGAGGAAGGGCCAGGAGGTTCATAAGCCTGAAACGCAGTGTTGTGTTACTTTTGGATGCGTTGAACAAGAGAACATTCCTACCATGCAGTAATGACAATATGGATGTAGTCGTCTTTGTTGGATGATAGAAGATTACCACGACTTATCATTGTATGTGACAATAACAGAAGAATGATACACCGCTCCATAGCAGTCGAGGTTCACCTTAATAACTACACCATAATGGACTTGAACAGCTAAGTACTGGTTGAATGCTGTCTTTGAAAGGAGTTCTTTTCCGATATAACTAGGAGGTTTATTATTATCCCTACCTAAAAAATCCACCAGCACCAGGGCCTTCACATTCACTGCCCCCATGCTCTGGAATGATCTCCCAATAGACCTTCGTATCATAAAAGACCTCTCCCAATTTAGGAAGGAATTCAAAACATACCTATTCTCCGAACACTATGAAATCCCCTACCCCCCAAGTCCAACCCCACAGCACCCACAGACACACAAACACAAAGCCCTTAAAATCACAATCAACTAACCATACATAGACCTACCACAGACACACCAAAAACTCATGATAAAAAATGGAAATATATTCCACCACCCACACATGACTAATGAATGCTTCACCCTGTAATTCATTGTATATAATCTTTTAGTAAATAACCATTGTAAATAGTTTTGGCAGTTCCTCGCCTCACTACCTGTAAAAAGTTAGAAAATTCTGTTTAATATTATAACACAGAAGTATACAAAAGTATACAAAATGTAAATAGTTCCGACAGTTTACTGCACTATTATCTGTAAAAAGTTAGAAATTTCCGTTCTATGTAATGTATACAGAAGTATACAAAACTGTTAACTTGTTCCATGTTAACCACCCCTGATCTCTGGAAGGGGCAGTATAGAAGAAATAGATAAATAAATAAATACAAATAAATAAATCTCTTGATAAATTATGAGGGTTGCGTCCCTTTAAAAATAGAATAAAAAGGAGCATATTTGTTACGAGAAGGAGGGTTCTTCAAGGCAAAGGTTCCGACAAAAAAACTTCTTTTAGTATAGGCATAATTATTCCTTTAGTAGCTTTAGTAGAAAATTCTGGGGATAAGCATAGGCTTTATAGATTGGATAGTTACAAATTATTGGCAAGAACAACCAAAACTACTAACTGATTATCATCTGCTCAAATCTAAAAGCTCACACCTTTATCCCACAAAAGAACAGCAAAAGGTGGTAAGCAGATATATAAAGGAGACTTCCAGAAAGAGAAGACCCCTGCAGGATACCCAATTAAAGAACCTGCCATGAAGATCCAAGTAGCACCCATTACCACCTTCTGAAACCGGTCAGTGACAAAAAGAATGAGACCAACTCAGCACTAAACCCCAAACACTAAAGGCAGCCTACTGACTCATTGAGACCTTATGGCATAGCAGACTAGTTTTAGCATGCACAAACGAACATAAGAACATAAGATAGGACATACTGGGTCAGACCAAGGTCCATCAAGCCCAGTGTCCTGTTTCCAGCAGTGGCCAATCTAGGTCATACGTACCTAGCAGTTTCCCCAAAAGATACAGGTTCCACAATGCTTGATTTGGTTCAAGATTTGATATCCTGGGTCCCTTTTTAATAATGGTTTATGGACCTTTCCTCCAGGAACTTGTCCAACCCTTTTTTAAACCTAGCTACACTAACAGCCTTTACTACATCCTCCGGTAACAAATTCCAGAGTTTGATTACATGTTAAGAGAAAATATTTTTTCACTCATTTATCTTAAATAGTTTACCCTGTAGCTTCATTGCATGTCCGCCAGTCTTTCTATATTTTGATAATGTAAACAATGGATCTATGTTTACCCATTCCACTCCATTCATTAATTTATAGACTTCTAGCATATCTCCCCTCAGCAGTCTCTTTTCAAGGTTAAAGAACCCTAACCTTTTTAGCCTTTCTTCATAGGGGTATCCTTCCATCCCCTTTACCATTTTGGTGGCTCTTCTCTGAACCTTTTCTAATAATGCTATATAGAAACATAGAAACATGATGACAGAAAAAGACCATATGGCCTATCTAGTCTGTCCTTTCATATCAACAACTACAACAGTCCACTTTTTACCTTTAGAGATCCTCAGTGTTGGTCCCATGCTTTTTTGAATTCAGTTACTGTCCTCATCTCTACCACCTCCACTGGGAGACTATTCCATGGATCCACTACTCTTTCCGTAAAGAAATATTTCCGCATATCACTCCTGAATCTATCTCCCTTCACCCTCATCCTATGTCCCCTCGTAGCAGAACTTGCTTTCAATTGAAAGAGGCTCTCTCCCTGAACATTTATGCCATGGAGGTATTTAAACATCTCAATCATATCACCTCTATCCCGCCTTTCCTCTAAGGTGTACATATTAAGATCCTTCAGTCTGTCCTCATATGCTTTATAATGAAGCCCACTAATCATTTTAGTAGCCACCCTCTACACCGACTCCATCCTGTTCACATCCTTTTGAAGGTGTGGTCTCCAGAATTGCACACTATACTCCAAATGAGGTCGCACCAAAGACTTATACAGAGGCATTATCACCTCCTTTTTTCTGCTAGCCATTCCTCTCCGTATGCACCCAAGCATTCTTCTAGCTTTTGCCATCGCCTTTTCTACCTGTTTAGCTACTTTAAGATCATCAGACACAACCACACCTAGGTCCCGCTCTTCTTTAGTGGACAAAAGTACTTCACCTCCTATACTGTATTGCTCCCTTGGATTGCTGCAGCCCAAATGCATGACCTTACATTTTTTAACATTAAATCCCAGCTGCCAAATTCTAGACCATTCTTCAAGTTTAGTTAGATCCCTCCTCATGTTATCTACACCTTCCTGGGTGTCTACTCTATTGCAGATTTTGGTATCATCCGCAAAGAGGCAAACCTTACCCGACAGCCCTTCCGCTATATCACTAACAAAGATGTTAAAAAGAATCAGACCAAGGACAGATCCCTGGGGTACACCACTGGTAACATCCTTCTCCTCAGAGTGAGCTCCATTTACTTGTACTCTTTGTCGCCTCCCACCCAACCAATTTCTAACCCAAGCAGAAACTTTAGGGTCCATCCTCAGTTTGTTTATAAGTCGCCTGTGAGGAACAGTGTCAAAGGCTTTACTGAAATCTAAATACACCACATCTAGAGCTCTCCCTCGGTCCAACTCCCTGGTCACCCAGTCAAAGAAATCAATCAGATTTGTCTGACAAGACCTGCCTCTGGTGAATCCATGCTGCCTCGGATCCTGTAATACGCTGGACTCCAGAAACCTCACTATTTTCTCTTTCAGCAGCGTTTCCAATCATTTACTCACCACCAAAGTTAAACTAACCGGCCTGTAGTTTTCAACCACATCCTTACTTCCGCTTTTGTGTAAAGGCACCACATGAGCCTCTCTCCAGTCCTTTGGCACCACTCCCGACTCGAACGAGGCATTGAAAAGGTCAGTCAGTGGAGCTGCTAGAACGTCCACAAGTTCCCTCAGTATTCTAGGGTGTATCCCATCCGGTCCCATCGCTTTCTCTACTTTGAGCAGAGGAGTGGCCTAGTGGTTGGGGCAAGGTACTTCAGGCTGGAAGGTCAGGGGTTCTAAATCCTACTAGAGGACAGCAACCCTGGGCTGGAAGGACTGGGGTTTCTAGTCCCACAGGTGCTCCTTGTGGTCTTGGGCAAGCCACTTAACCCTCCATAGCCCATGTTCCCTGTAAATATATGTGTAAATAGTTAATATGGTTATCCAAGTTGAGATCCCTGTTATTTGTAATTACGGTGTAATCCCCCACCATAAAATACCTTGATGTTCCATGTAAACCGCACTGATATCAAATAGCGCAGAATATAAGAGAAATACATAAATAAGTTGAGCTAGTTTCTCACGAACACAGTCTTCTGAAAATTGTTCAAGATGTCCCTCGCTTCTGTTCCTATTTGTGGGTGTTTTCTGAGGTCCTGCTCCTGGTACTTCATCTGTGAACACAGAACAAAAATATTTGTTAAGCAATTCCACTTTATCCTTATCAGCTTCTACATATTCCTCCGCTGTACCCTTGAGTCTGACAATACCACTTTTGCCCTTCCTCTTCTCACTAATATATCTGAAAAACGTCTTTCCCTGGTTTCCCAGTTCTGGCCACCATGGCAGGGTGACCACCCTTCTCCTTTTCCAACTGGGCTTGGGATCGTCCTTGGCAGACATTTAGAATGTAGGGTTAATACCAGGCATTTCAATCTCGGTCCACGCCTAAGGGACATGTCAAAGGGCCCTCAGGCACAGGCTCGCCAGGTGCGGGCACACCCCACTATGTTGATATTTAAAGAGAGCTCTGGTGTTGATTAGCTGCCTCTGCTCAGCTAACACAGCTCATTCTTGCCTGCTTACAATTTAATTAAAGAAGCTTTTGATGGGAGGCGGAGCCAGCAGCGGAGCAAGATGGCCGCTTAATTTTTCACCCCCACCAAATCCTAAAGGAAATCCTGATTTTCCCTGCCTGAAATAAGGAGAGCTGACCTCCCTATGGTGGTTGATGCTATCTAAGATGTCTGCCGGTAAGCCCACCTGGTTAGAATATAGTGCGGCGGCAAATGCCAGGGTAAAGAGAGCAAAATCAGGCCCATCGTCTCCACACAAGATGGAAAGCACGCAAGAGAATCCAGAGGGCATGCAGGAGGTATTGGCGGAGATCCGGGCCGTGAGGGAGATGGTTGCAGCGAATGGCGAAACCCTCAGTGGTGTCCAATCGGATATATTAGAATTAAAAGAGCAATTGAATGGACTCACAGATAGAATGAATGGCATAGAGGCCAAAGTCGCAGTGCATGAGGAGCGCATGAAACAGATCTCAATAAATTGTAAGCGGATTGCGAATCTGGAGCTTAATATGGAAGAACTTAACAACAGGACGCGGAGAAACAACATCTGCATCATAGGCATACTGGAGGGAGCAGAAGTAACGAATGTGGTGGCATATTTGGAAAAGGTCCTGCCTAAGTTATTGAAATTGGAATTTGGCCAGCCATTTGAAAGTGAGAGGGCTCATCGAGTGCCGGCACATGCAGGCCCTCATACTTGGCAACCGTTTCCGATCATTATGTGTGTTCTACGACATCCGCATGTGGTGCAGCTAATGTCTGCAGCTAAAGCATTAGCTCCGGTCAAGCTCAAGGGCCACAACATTGCTTTCTATCCGGACTTCAACAAGGCAATGGTAGAGAGGCGAAAGCAATTCCTGGCCTTCAGATCTCATCTATAGCACAATCAAACAAGAACTTTTGAAGATCCTGCGGCTCTCCAGACTTTTGTGGAAGAGCAAAAAGCTTTGTTGATGCAATAGGGACTTACTTTATACATAAGGAGTATGATCGCTTTACCATCTTTCCTCCATCTGGAACCCTCATACTCAAATTTTAAGAATTTGTTAAAAACTCACTTATTCCAACAGGCTTTTGACCTCCCCTGTACCAGTCCTTCTTAACTTTTGTTCTTTTGACTGTCTCTAATGACTCTACTGTTGGCTCTATCCCTTTCCTATTTTGCATTGTAGTTCCTTTCTCTTTCTTACAGCGTTGACATTGTTTTATTGTAAACCACTCTGATGTCTCAACAAGGGCAGTATATAAAGTGCAAAAATAAAGATAAAGATTGCGAGCTACAACTCAGTGGAGTGAAGAGTCTCGGTGATCTAGCAGAGGCGTTGGTCAGTCAAAATGAACATGTGTATATGGTGACCATAAATATGGAGAAGGAAGGCATTTGAACATATCTGATTCTAGTTGGTTTTGGACTATTGATGACCCCCAAGTCAAAAACTGTTGTGAGCTGTGAGGGGGGAAGGTTGTTGCATTATGTATGGAAGAATTGTTAAACGCAGCTACCTAATTGTAACGGTGGGTATGAGGGGTTTTTCAAGTAATGGGGTGGGTGACCATTGGGGTGGTGGTGTAAAGGGCAGGGTAAGGTTGGCGGAGAAGGGAAACAACACTAGGCGGGGGAAGAGTAGTGGGTTTTGGTAAAGGGTGTGATTGGGTGGTAGTCTTCAAGCACTGGTTCACCCAGGTAAAACCTTTTGTCGGAAGGTGGGAGTGTCTCCTTCGGGGTTCTTTTTAGTGAAACACTGGGGAGGGATGGTTTTTAGCACTGGAGTTACTTATTGGGTAGATGCCTATTTGTTTTCCTACATATTGAACTTGTCCCATGGGCTCACTTAAATGTATTTCTCTGAACGTTAGGGCGTTAATAACCCGATTAAACAGAAAAAGATTTTGTTGTACTGTAAAAAGGAGCAGGCTGATGTGGTTCTACTTCAAGAAACACATTTATCCACCGAAGAATCCAAAAAGCTTGGTTCAGAGCAGTATGTCCTAGTAGGACACTCGGTGGCATGCCAAAAAAAACCTGGGGTTGCTATCGTAGTTCGAAAGGCCTTGTTACCTGTGGTCGAGCAAACACGAGCAGATTTGCATGGCAGATGGGCCAAGGTTTTCCTGCAAATTGGGGGTCGAAAATTAGTCATTGTAAATATTTTTGCCCCTAACTGTGATGTTTCATTTTTTCAAAACTGTACAAGATGTATCAGCTTATGAAATTGTTTTGGGGGGAGACTTCAATTTAGCTCTGGATCCTTTGGTAGATCATCAGCCTTCTAGACCCCAAAGGCAGCAACGGGCCACTTCAGCGGTACTCTCTATCATGCAGACAATTGGTCTATCAGATATATGGCGTCTGAAACAACTAACGGAGAGAGAGTATACATTTTTCTCCTTACCTCATGGGTCGCACTCACGTATAGACTTTTTCCTTATCTCAAAATCTTTAGTTCCAACTGCTTTGGCGGCAGGGATTTGCGTTATACATATATCAGATCATGCTGCAATAACTCTATCTCTCCCCGTGGGGGGCAACGCTGCATTTTGTCCAACTTGGTTCTTTCAGAGAGCCTTGTTGGTGGATGGAGCATTTTGTGACATTATTAGGCAGGCAATCAAAGATTATTTTGCTATAAACCTTCCGGAAGATACTGCCGGCTGGGCATGATGGAAAGCGTTCAAGGCTTCCATTCGTGCTAAGATCACTAGTTATGCAATTAAGTTAGCTCACCAAAGTTGGCTGTGTTAGAAGCACAAATTAAAGCTGGTGAGAGATTGTTGCAGTCTAGATCGGACTCCTGTGTTTTGCTTCATCTGCAGCGGTTAAGGTATCAGTACAATTCTATATTAAGTGATGAAGCCAGGCAAATTGTACACTCTAAACAGGCGAGATACTATGTGGAGCAAAATAAGGCTGGTGGCCTACTGGCTAATATCCTCAAGCCTCGTGCTGCGAAAACTAGGATAGAAGATATTCGAGGTGAGTACCAAGGCCTCCTTAGAAGGAGCTCAGAAATAGCAGAAGCCTTTTAATCCTTTTATTCTAGTTTATATTCCTCTGAAACTGGTGCGAATGTCGAAGCTTTTCAGGACTTGGTAGGACACTTGCCGCATCCCTCTCTTACACCTCAGCAAATTTTAGAGCATGACAAGCAGATTTCGGAAGGTGAGATTCGAGACCTGCTGAAGGACTTCTGTGTGGACAGGGCGGCTGGTCCGGACGGAATCCCTACTAAATTTTTTCAGACATTTCGGATAGATTTATCTCCCTATTTGCTAAAATACTTCCAGCTTCTTTACTCTCAATTACCCTCTTTTAATGAGGCAACAATTGTAGTATTAGAAAAGGTAGGCATAGACCCACAAAAAGTAGAGAACTATCAGCCAATTTCGTTATTAAACGCTGATTATAAATTGTTTTCCTCTATATTAGCTCGAAGGTTGGCAAAAGTAACCCTTTATATAATTCATCCTGATCAATGTGGCTTTATGGTGGGGTGGTCTACCTCCGACAATGCTAGACTCCTTTTGAATCTTTTATCGATATCCGAACACTTAGGGGTATGTTTACTAAACCGGGCTAATGGTTAACCCGGGCTATCTGCCTCTAGGGCCCATATTATTCAATGGGACCTAGTTGCAGATAGCCCGGGTTAACCGTTAGCCCGGTTTAGTAAACATACCCCTTAGACATTCCTATGGTGGGACTTTCGTTAGATGCAGAAAAAGCCTTTGACCGCTTAGAGTGGGCGTTCTTAAATACAGGCTTTACATTGGTTTGGATTTGGTAACAATTTCATTTGTTTGATCCAAGTTCTCTACACTAATCCCTCGGCCCGTATTCTTACTAATGGGATGCTTTCAGACCCCTTTTTGCTCCACAGGGGTACTAGACAAGGATGCCCGCTTTCCCCTTTACTTTTTAATATAGCATTGGAACCCCTAGCTTTATTGATGCATCACTCGGAGAAGATCCAAGGCATAGTACTAGCTGACTTGCAAATCAAGCTCTCTGCATATGCAGATGATCTCCTGCTGTTTACTCAACGTTCATCGGTAGCAGAGGTGTTAAAGATAATTGAAAAATATTCTTCTTTGTCAGGATATAAGATAAATTGGGCAAAGGCTTTTCCAATGAATAAGTTAACACATCAGTGGATGGTTGAACAATATCCATTTTTATGGGAAGCAAAAGACATTAAATACCTTGGGGTAAGATACTGCTCTACTCTGGAAGAGACTGTTCAGTTAAATATTACAATTTTAAGTGAGCTGGTCCAATCTTTTACTGTGAAATGGTCACCTCTCCATTTGCCTTGGTGGGGTAGGATAGACTCAACAAAAATGGTTTTAGTACCGAAGATTAATTATATACTGGAGATGCTTCCGGTATCTCTGCCCCCTAGAACTTATAAAATTCTGGAGTGGTTGCTTGTTGACTTCTTATGGCAAGGGAAACCCCCTAGAATAATAACAAGTAAATTAAAGATGAAGAAACTTCACGGAGGAGTCCAATTTCCAGATTTCAGATGGTATCATTTGGCATTTCTTCTTAAGCAAGGTGCGGTGTGGATTGTTCCTGAGGTTAGCGGTCAGAGGCCGACGTGGTTGGAAGTGGAAGAGCGGCTAGTAGCATCTGTACCATTGTCAGTATTGACTGGCATGAGACACCCTGATACTCTTGCTGCTGCAAGAATAATAAATTTGACTCAAGATGCTTATCATGTCTTAGCGCAAATACTAGGGAAAGAAAACCCTCCTACTGCCTTGCTTCCCTTATGGTATAATACCCATTTTAAAATTGGTCAAAGAGTTGTCTCGTGGAAACTGTGGCATGCTAGTGATATTTGGACTATAGGTCAGTTAGTTCATGCTCAGGCATGGAAGTCTTTTGAAGAGTTGCAGCGTGAGTTTAATCTGCCCGCTAGTTGTCAGCATCAATGGGTGCAGCTAAGACATTGTATATCTGAGTCAAAGATCGATGTCAAAAATTTGGTGGAAGAATGGGGGCTACAAAAGATGACTGAGATCTGTCTAAGTAAGAAAGGAACAGTCTCTAGCTTTTATGCATTGTTAAGGGATGGGGCTTCATCCTGTCTGCTTGGTTTAGAAAAAATATGGGAAAAATAATTGGATCTCTCCATTTCTCCGCAAACTTGGCTGCTGATCTGGTGCCAAGTGAATAGTGTCCAGGGCTGCTGCTCTTACCCAAACTTCATATTTTCTAACTCACCGGGCGTATATTACTCCAGTTCGACTCACTAAATGGGACCCAAGTGTTGGCAACAAATGTTGGGCATGCCACAGGAGCCCGGGTACCTTAAGGCATATGGTATTTGATTGCCCTTACGTTCAGAGTATTTGGACACAGATTTCGGACAAGATTCAAAATGTTTTGCATTTTCAGGCCCCCTTATCATGGTGGATAGTTATCCTGCGCTCTTCAGCTGGAATCTTAACATTAGCAAAATAATTTTTTTTTTTTTTTTAATTCTTTATTTTCGTTTTATAACAACAAAGGAAAGGAAGACATACAGCTAAAAGACAGATACATACATAGAATGAGATACATACACCAAAGTAAACCCCTGCCACCCCCCTCCCCCCTGCTTCTTCTCTAGAAAACTAATCATTCCCGAAACGGGCGTGTACTGACATTATTGTGTTACAAAACCTAACGGTGATCTGAAACATGATGAGTGTACATTAAACAGACATGTCGGAGCAATGAGCAGATTGTACATAATCATTGAGCATCTGCCATTTAGACAAGCGAGAGTGAGTTTGGGTATGGGGAATAGCTCTCCGAGATATCTGCTCATATTTACTATATAAGCAGACAAGGTTCCACCATTCATTGACAGTAAGTCGAGAGCTATCCTTCCAATTCCTCGTGATTAAACATATGGCTATACCCAGCATGAAATCAAGGAGAAAGCGACCCTTCTTAGGAAGAGAGGGGACCTCCGCCACTGAGCGGAGTCCCACAATCTTCCAAGAGAGAGGCTCGTGGAAGTGTAAGATAAATTGAATACGACCCCAGACCCGCCCCCAGTAAACCTGTAGTTGAGGACATTCATAAATAACATGAGCGAGGGTTCCCACAGCAGTATGGCAAGACCAACACTGGTCCCTAGCAGTTGTGTTCCATTTGGCTATTTTTTCTGGAGTATAAAAGCATCTATGTGCAAAAAAGAAGAGAGTTTGGGTAACTGAGGCAGATCGGGAAACCCGCACTACTTTGCTCCAGAAAACGCTCCATTGCACAGGGGTTAAAGTGGTTTGCAGTTCGCGCTCCCAGGCTTGTTGGGCTCTACAAGTAGCAGTATCTGTACCCTGACATAATAATTTATAAAAGTTAGAGGCTACCCCATGTGTACTACTAATAGAGTGAATTAGGTCTAATAGCCCGTCCTCAGTAGGGACAGAGGGCGGCAGGATTCGAGCACTTTTGAGGCAGTGTTGAAGCTGCATCAATTGAAAGTAATGTTTCGCTGGTAACGCAAATTCCTTTTGTAAATCAGAAAAGGTTTTCCAACGAGCTGCAGAGAAGAGCTGTTGGGGTATCCAGATCCCCCTAGAGTACCAGGGTTTCCATGCTATCATTCTATTTAGGACTTGAATTCTGGGGTTATTCCACAGCAGGAGTCCGTCCTGAGGACATACGTTTGGGCCCAGTGATAGAATGAGAGTGTTAAAGGCCGCAAGAGTATCGACAATCATTGGGGGATGGCGGGTGTCTACTTGATGGGACATACCGGGGAGATGGATCAACGGAATTGGGCTACTAAGCTCCTCTTCTATGTCAAGCCAAACTGGTCTGCTGTCTGTTGAGGCATCTAGCCATCGGGCACCTTGTTTAAGTAGGAAGGCTTGATGATATCTGAGAAAATCAGGAAAGCGGGTACCCCCTAGTTCCTTCGCAGACTGTAGTTTTTGTTTAGCTATCCTTGGTGGTTTGCCCTGCCAGAGATAGCGGACGAGAAGGCCCTCAATATCTTTGTAGGTGTGTAGCGGGAGTAAGCATGGCAGCATTTCTAAAATATAGTTCACTTTGGGGGCTATCATCATTTTCACAGTTTCTAGGCGGCCCCACCATGTAAGGGATAAGGGAGACCAACGATTTGTGAGCTCACGGACTTTGGAGACTACCTCTTTGGCATTAAAACTAATAGTGTCTTCTAAAGGAGAACAGTAATGGAACCCAAAATATTTCACCATGCGGGGTTGCCAAAGGAAAGGAAAGGCCTGCATGTCAGCCTCATGTACCCAACGGTTCAGTGGGAATGCTACAGATTTGGTCCAGTTTATTTTATAGCCCGATAATTGCGAGTATCCATCAATCAGATCCAAGACAGCTGGAACCGAATCAAGGGATACGAAGAGCATAAGGTCATCTGCATATGCAGAAAGTTTAATCTCTCTGTGACTGAAGGGGACACCTCGAATACGTGCGGACTGTCTAATAAGGAGGGCGAGGGGTTCAAGAGCTAGATCAAAGAGCATTGGTGATAGGGGGCAACCTTGACGCGTGCCTCTTTGGAGATTAAAAGGCTGAGACTTAATGGCATTTACACAAATACTGGCAACGGGTTGAGTATACATGACTTGGAGGTATCGGAGGAAGCCCTCCCCAAAGCCATACCATCGGAGAACTGCAAATAAGAAGGGCCATTCTAGGCGATCAAAGGCTTTTTCAGCATCTAGGGAAAGACCCACCCATGGGTGGTCTAAATTGGCAGCACTGGATAGCACATGGCACAAGGTTCGAGCATTGTCAGCGGTGGATCGGCCGGGTATAAAACCGCATTGGTCGGGATGGATCAAGGTGGCCATCCTGTCAGATAGCCGGGTGGCCAAGATCGTTGCAAAGATCTTATAATCGGCATTAAGTAGGGAGATTGGACGGTAGTTGGCGGTTAGCAGTGGGTCTCTGCCTTCTTTCTCAAAAACTACCACATTAGCTGCAGAAAAGGATCCCAAAGAGGAGGTATCTACCGCAAGGGCAGTAAAATAGAGTTTTAAGTAGGGAACTAAATCTGCACTGAACGTTCTGTAGAATTCGGTCGGGAGACCATCAGGCCCGGCGGCTCGACCCGAGGCTGTGCGTTTTAGGGCAGATTGGATCTCTGAAGTAGAGAAGGGTTCATCCAGCGCATCCCTATCAGCTTCAGAAAGGGTCGGCCGCTGAATACCAGAAAACAATCGCTCGAAGGTCTCTGATGAGAACTCACATTCAGATTGATAGAGACGGGTATAGAAATCCCGAAAGACTTCTACGATATCGGAGTCTGTGGTCAGTATGCCCCCTCCCTGTGGGGCTCGAAGGGCCGCTACGCGTTTGGCTTCTTTTTGACCTTTCAAGGCGTTGGCTAAAAGTCGACCGGCTCGGTTGCTTTCACGGTAGTATGTCCCTCGTTGGAGCTCAATACTCTTAGAAGCTGCAGTTGAGAGGATTGCATTATATTGAAAACGGAGACGCTGTAAGCGAACTAAGACGCATGGATCAGTACGTGAAGTTAGAACTCGTTCGCCTGCTTTGATTTGTTGGTCTAGTATAAATAGCTGCTGTTTGCGTTGTTTCCGCAGGCGAATTTGATAACTAGTGATCGTTGCACGAATGGCCGCTTTGAAACCCTCCCACCAAGCCCAATTTGCAGTATCCTGGGGTAAATTAAAATGGAAGTAATCCTGTATGGCTGCTCGAATTTCTAACTGGAACTCTGGCTGAGTTAAGAGGGCTCTATCAAAGAACCAGGCTCCCGAATTCCCTTGGGGTGCAGTGGTGTGTAATTGAAAAGAAATAGCAGCATGATCTGAAATATGTTGGGAGTGAATCGTTGCAGTGTCCACCTGAGGAACTAACAGTTTTGATATTAGAAAGAAATCTATGCGAGACTGGGATTTATGAGGGGAAGAGAAGAAGGTAAAGTCAAGCTCATTGGGGTGTAGTAACCTCCATAGATCGACTAAAGCAAGATCTTTGATCACAGAGGTAAGCGTGGTGTGACTCTTGGGGGGACTACTTGTCCTAGGCGGCTGTTTGTCGATCAGGGGATCAAGAACTAAATTGAAATCCCCCCCTATTATCAATGAAGTATTAGCAGAGGCCTGCGCAACCTGAGCAATGGTAGCAAAAAAGGCAGGGTCATCCACATTAGGAGCATAAAGGCATATACATGTAACTTCAAGGTTACCTATCTTGAGGTGCACTCTGGACCATCTACCTGCTGTATCTGAGCTAGTCGCAATAATAGTAGCATGCAGAGATTTCCTAACCAGTATGGCAACCCCACATTTCTTAGAAACGGCTGGGGAATAGGCGGCCACCATGTAAGGTTTAATATTGAGTTTAAGAGTTTCCTTCGAATTTAAATGCGTTTCTTGGAGGAAAATCAGGTCCGCAGCTTCATGACTTAGATAGCTTAGGATTTTCTTCCGTTTTATCGGATTATTGATTCCTTTTACGTTCAATGATAAAATCTTACATGGTGCCATCAATCGGTAATAGACATTTTAGGTAAGGGCGCTTGAAAACATACAACATAATCAGAATCTGTACAACAATGATATAATCACCGAGTCTGCTGACTAATACACCCCATATTGAAAAGAATGTACCAAAGTAACTTAGAGAAGAAGCAAAACCCCCAATGAAAATGGCGACCATATGTCTGCGGGAGGAGGCCCTAGAGAGGAGATAGAGACATGAGAAAAAAAAAAAAAAAAGAAGAAACACCAGAGTCCATAATTAACACTGTCTCTGATACTCATCGAGGCTACGATGGGTAGATGGAGTCGGGTCACAGATATCATCAAAATAAGGCAACACACCGCCCTCGAACAGACTCTTTGCTGAGCCGCGGCAAATCCAATATGGCAGGTACAGCGGATATGAGAATACTAGCAGGAATATTCTGGAAGTCAGCGCATCAAGTCGGCTTCTTTAGCATCCAAAAACTCCGCTAGTAGATCAGGGTCCTCAAATGTTCTTGTCTGATTGTGAAGCGTGACTCGGAGCTTGGCCGGGTACATCAGGCCATAGCGTGCTTGTAGTTGTTGAAGCCTCGGCCGGAATTCCAGAAAGCGCTTTCGGCGGTCGACCGTGGGTTTAGCCAAGTCGGGATAGAAGGAGATCTTGTGGCTCTCAAACTCCATATGGCCCTTTGCCCGAGAGGCACTGAGAATTTGCTCCACATGTTGATATCTCAAAAGTCGAAAGATGATAGGCCGCGGGGTCTTCCGGTTGAGCGTTATGTTTGTGGGTACACGATGAGCGCGATCGATCTCCAATTCTTTGGTAAAGGTGATTTGGAGCAGGGAAGGGAGGATTTTATATAAAAACTCCTTCATGTCTCCCGATTCCGCTCCCTCCGGTATGCCCACGAGTCGTAGGTTGTTGCGGCACGCTCTATTATTGCCATCTTCCACTTCTTTCTGCAAGGCCCGCACCTGACGTTCAACTTTGTCGAGTTTGGACAGCCGGACCGCGTGGGAGTCTAATACGCTCTCCATTTTGTCCTGACGCGAAGAGAGCCCCTCTAGCCTGCCTTGCAATACACCAAGATCTTCCCGCAGCGCTCGGAGTGCTTCACCGTTTGACTGCACGAGGTCCTTAACCCCTCTAATCTCTGCGAGGATTTCCTGCTGCATTTCGGGGCCCTCGCGCAAAGCCAGCCCCTTCTGCGGGGACGGGGGTTCAGTTTTGGAGCGTTTGCCGTGAGAAGCCGCTGGAGATCCAAATTCCAGGCGCGTAGGTTTGGTCCCCGCCATCTCACCAATGTGCCCCGGCAGGATCAGAGCAGAAATTCAAGTATGTCCGGTGTTAATTCAGGATTCTGAGTAGGCCTCTCGGGAGCCTCAGCGTTATGCGACCATCCCGCTGGACATCGGGCTCCGCCCCCCCCAAAATAAATTTTTTTTGTTTAAGTTTATGATGGCCAACGCTTTAAAAATGATAGTGACTTGCTGGAAAGATCCCAGTAAGTTGGATGGGCATTATTGGTGGAATCTGGTATGCCTATTCTTCAGATATGAGAAAGCACAGGATAGCGTGATAGCTCAGAGGGGTCTGAGAAGCAAACAATGTGTTTATTTAGACAATATGCAGAGTTTATGCTCAGTTGCGAATAAATGGTGATACCATGATGGTTATGCTGCAGTGACAAGAACAAGTGGGTTTCACTAAATAGGCTTGATGTACAGACCTTCTTAAGTACTTTTTTGGGGTTTTATGTAAAGTGGCTGGTATAGAACTCGCAGGGAGACAGGGAGGGTGGGGAGAGGGAGGGGGTGGGGAAAGGGGGGGAGCATCAGTTGCGTTTTGTTTGTTTGGTGTTGAATATTAGAAACATAGAAACATAGAAATAGGATGACAGAAAAATTCCACATGGCCTATCTAGTCCTCTGTGTTTGTCCCATGCTTTTCTGAATTCATTTACTGTCCTCATCTCTACCACCTCCACTGGGAGACTAGTCCATGGATCCACTACTCTTTCCGAAAAGAAATATTTCCGCATATCACTCCTGAATCTATTCCCCTTCACCCTCATCCCATGTCCCCTCGTAGCAGAACTTGCTTTCAATTGAAAGAGGCTCTCTCCCTGAACATTTATGCCATCTCAATCATATCACCTCTATCCCGAATTTCCTCTAAGGTGTACATATTAAGATCCTTAAATCTGTCCTCATATGCTTTATAATGAAGACCACTAACCATTTTAGTAGCCACCCTCTGCACCGACTCCATCCTGTTCACATCCTTTTGAAGGTGCAGTCTCCAGAATTGTACACTATACTCCAAATGAGGTCGCACCAAAGAATTATATTGTAGTGTTGGTGTTGAAAATAAAAATAATAAATCAAATTAAATCAAATTAAAGAAGCTTTTGACTGAATTAGGTGTGCCATTTCTCTTTACTGTAACAAATTCCTAATTCAAACAATAACAGTCTGTAATATTCAGTATTGCAAAATACACAAGCTTTGATGACATGGGTAGTGTCCCCTTGAGTCGTTTGTGTCTATGATCACAGTTTAAATATTTATCAGTTCTGCTGCTGACAGAAGGATCCAGCATAAGGGCTCCTAAGAAGATTACAGTGTCCTTTCTCCCTCCTCACTAGGATCCTACCCCTCTAATCCTCCCCACTATAAGTCTTCCAGAAGGCAACTCTTCTCTCGAACAGCAAACTTCTCTGTTAGGCTCTGGTAACAAAGCAAGATCCTTCAGTCTCTCTCCACATTCACACAGAGGGATAGGTGAAGCCTATGGCAGGATTTCCAATCTTCACAAGCAGACACTTCAAGAATCAAGGGCTGATTCTACATGGGACACAAATTAAATCAAAGACTAGGCCCAGGCAGGACCAGCGCAACCACAAGGTTTGTCTACTTTAAGTTGAGCTAGTTTCTCACGAACACAGTCTTCTGAAAATTGTTCAAGATGTCCCTCGCTTCTGTTCCTATTTGTGGGTGTTTTCTGAGGTCCTGCTCCTGGTTCTTCATCTGTGAACACAGAACAAAAATATTTGTTAGGCAATTCCGCTTTATCCTTATCAGCTTCTACATATTCCCCCTGCACCCTTGAGTCTGACAATACCACTCTTGCCCTTCCTCTTCTCACTAATATATCTGAAAAATGTCTTATCCCCCCCATTTTATTGCATTGGCTATATTCTTTTTAAGATACGCAACCAGAATTGCACACAATATTCAAGGAGTAATTGCACCATGGAACGATACAGAGGCATTATAATATCCTTTGTTTTATTTTCCATTCCTTTCCTTATGATACCTAGCATTCTATTTGCTCTCTTGGCTGCCGCTGCACACTGGGCGGAGGGTTTTAACATGTTATCCACAATGACGCCTAAATCTTTTTCCTGGGTGGTGGTTCCTAATATGGAACCTTGCACCGTGTAACCATGGGTTGTTCTTCTCTAGGAGCATAACTTTGCACTTGTCCACATTAAATTTCATCTGTCATTTTGATGCCCAGTCTTCCAATTTATCAAGATCCTCTTGCAATTTTCCACAATCCTCATAAGAACATAAGAACATAAGATATGCCAATACTGGGTCAGACCAAGGTCCATCAAGCCCAGTATCTTGTTTCCAACAGTGGCCAATCTAGGTCATAAGTACCTAGCAGTCTCCCCAAAAGACACAGGTTCCTCAATGCTTGTACTGAGTCAAGCAGTGATATCCAAGGCCCCTTTTAATAATGGTTTATGGACCTTTTCTCCAGGAACTTGTCCAAACCTTTTTTAAACCCAGCTACACTAACAGCTTTTACTACATCCTCCGGTAACAAATTCCAGAGTTTGATTACATGTTGAGTGAAAAAATATTTTCTCTTATTAGTCTTTCCTTTGGTTTATTTTTTTTGTTTGTTTGTTTGTTACTGGCCCTTTATTTTCTTGCAGTTTTACTTTCCCCTCCCACCCATCTAACAATTTTTTTAAAAAATCTGCCATCCCATCAGCTCTCAGGCCACGATCCTGGCCTTCCCCAACTGTTCTGCCCATGGGATCTGATCTCCAATGGGCAGAAGAAAAGTAGATGGCTGCGATCGTGGCCCAGATGCAAGCTGTCTGCCCCATCAGCCTCGCAATCGCAGCCATCGTGATTGCTGATTGCCCCCCAAAGTAATTCCAGAACCAAAGTCACCATCTGACAACCACCACTGTCGCCATAGACTCAAGAAGAAATTCTCATGGGTTTTAACAACTTTAAATAGTTTTGTGTCATCTGCAAATACGATAACCTCACTCGTTATTCCCTTTTCCAGGTCATTTATGAATATGTCAAAAAGCAGCAGACCCAGCACAGACCCCTGGGGTACACCACTATTCACCTTTCTCCATTGGGAAAATTGGCCATTTAGCCCTACCCTCTGCTTTCTATCTTTTGACTAGTTCCTGATCCACAATAGTACACTGCCTCCTATCCCATGACTCTTTAGTTTTGCCAAAGGTCTCTGATGAGGGACCTTGTCAAAGGCTTTCTGAAAGTCCAAATACACTATATCAACCAACTCACCTTTGTCTACCTGTTTATTCGCACCTTCAAAAAAACATAACAGATTAGTAAAACAAGATCTGCCCAGTCATTAAGCCATGACTATCTACATGTTCAGCAATTTTGTTCTTTATGATGGTTTCTACCATTTTTCCCGGTACTGACGTCAGGCTCACCGGTCTGTAGTTTTCCGGATCAACCTTGGAACCCTTTTTAAAAATTGGTGTTACGTTCGCCATCCTCCAGTCTTCAGGTATTACAGATGATTTTAATGATAGTTCACAGATTACTAATAGCAGATCTGCAATCTCATATTTCAGTTCTTTCAACACCCTTGGATGAATACCATCTGGTCCAGATGATTTGCTACTCTTCAGTTTATCAAATATTTGTAATACATCTTCCCGATGTATCGATATTTCCTTCAATTCTTCCGCACCTTTAAATACCCCTTCAGTCATGGATAACATCCCTACATCTTCCTCACTAAAGACCAAAGCAAAGAATTCATTCATTCTCTACGCTATCGCCTTGTCACCTCTTAGTGCCCCTTTAACCCCTCTATCATCTAATGGACCAACTGACTCTCTCACAGGTTTTTTGCTATGAATGTACTTGAAAAAATATTTATTATGCATTTTTGCTTCTGCAGCAAGCTTTTTCTCAAATTCTCCCTTTGCCTGCCTTATCAATGCCTTACATTTAACTTGCCAGTGCTTGTACTGTTTCCAGGTTTCGTCATTTGGCTCTTTTTTCCATTTCCAGAAAGATGCTTTTTTGGCAACAACAGCCTCTCTGACCTCACCTTTAAACTATGCTGGCAGGTTTTTGGACTTCCTTCCACTTTTCTTAAAGCGTGGAATACTGCTGGTCCGGGCTTCCAAGATGCTATTTTTCAACAACACCCAAGCTTGATGTAACTATTTAACCTTTGCAACTGCTCCTTTTATTTTTTTCTTAACTATTTTCCTCATTTTATCATAGTCTCCCTTTCGAAAGTTAAAAGGTAGTACTGTGGATTTCCTTACCATCCCTCCTCCACTAATTAAATCAAATGCGATCATGCTATGATCACTATTGCCAATTGGCCCCAACACCCTTATCTCTTGCACCAGTTCTGGTGTTACATTAAGGACTAGGTCCAATATGGCTTCCCCTGATGACATCAAAAAAGGGCAGTAATTAGCATGAACTGTTTTGTGGCAATCTATAATTTGTTCCATTTCTCTTCATTTATGCTATGTCCTTCTTTACAACGTTGTAATTCCATGTAGAATTTTCAACTTCTTTCAAACATCACTATTGTGAGGTGGAGGCAGCTGTCACCTTGATGGGATTATGTCTTAAGGTTGTGGCAAGTTATAATTTTAAATGATCAGGAAAAAAAACTAAACTTTCCACCAAAGGCAGAACATCTTTTTGGTTGGTGGGAGCAGCAAATAAACCAACCTCCATCTCTTTAGCTATTGATGACATGTGGTACAGTTGATCAAGGCCATGGCCCCAGTGATCCATCCTGTTCTACTTCCAGTTTCCAACCAAGACCTTTTGAAAGATGGGACTTTAGAACATTATATAAGAGGAAGCTGATTGTAAATTGTAAGGTGTTCGAACAGCTTGCAAAACTGAAAGTGGACAAGGCCATGGGACCAGCTAGGATACATCCCAGGATACTGAAAGAGCTCAGAGAGGTTCTTGCAGGGCCGTTAATGGATGTTTTTAATAGATCCTTGATGTAGTACCTCTTCACAAAAGTGGTAATAGGAAAGAAGTGACAAACTACAGGCCAGTAAGCCTTACCTCGGTGGCGGGAAAGAGTGGATAGTGGACTTTCTCGAAACCAACAGATTGCCAAACAAATCTGATTGAGTTCTTTGACTGGGTGAACAGAGAACTAGATCAAGGGCATGAGATGGATGTGATGTGACATAGTGACATAGTAAATGACGGCAGATAAAGACAAGCATGGTCCATCCAGTCTGCCCAGCAATACGGCAAGAGTAGGTCCACCTGACGCTCTGTGCAGGTCACCCCTCCCCTGTCTTTGTTTAATGGTGAACCCACCACTCCATGTAGGATACCCCTATTTGTTGAGAAGTTAGATGGTTCAGTTTATTTTGTTTTTATCCTGTTGCTGTAAAGGAATCCGCTGTACTTGTCCCATGCTGTTTTGAATTCCGTCACCGTGTTTTCCCCCACCACTTCCATCGGGAGAGCATTCCAAGCATCCACCACCCCTTCAGTGAAAAAATATTTCCTGACATTGCCTTTCAATTTTCCACCTTGAAGCTTCATGTTATGCCCTCTAGTTTTGCAGCTTCCCCGTCTTTGGAAGAGGTTTGTTTGTTCATCGTTCCTCTTTAAGTATTTAAAGGTCTGAATCATATCTCCCCTATCCCTCCTCTCCTCCAAAGTGTACATATTTAGGTCTTCAAGTCTCTTCTCATAAGGTTTCTTATGCAGGCTCCAAATCATTTTGGTCGCCTTCCTCTGAACAGTTTCCAGTCTTTTTACATGTTTTGCAAGATATGGTCTCCAAAACTGAACACAGTATTCCAGGTGAGGCCTCACCAGCGAACTGTACAGTGGCATAAGTACCTCTTCCTTTCTGCTGGTAATCCCTCTTTGTATGCAGCCCAACATCCTCCTGGCTTTTGCTGCCACCTTGTCATACTGTTTTGCCACCTTGAGATCATCAGATCACCTAAGAGATCCAGAAGACCAACAGCTTTGAACTCTCTAATAATTCCGAAGTCCCTGACAAAATGCAACCTGACAACGGCGAATAGGGCCTTCAAATTTTTCGCCCCAAGATGCTGGAATGCTCTACCATCTGACATTCGTGCTATCGTTGACTTATCTCAGTTCAGGAAGGCACTCAAATATCACCTGTTCCTCAAGTACTACCCAGTCAGCAATGAAGCCTAGATAACCCCACCAAAGAAAGTAACCACATACTACCTCTAGAGCTTTGTCATCACGCCTACTTGTAACATAGTAACATAGTAACATAGTAACATAGTAGTTGACGGCAGATAAAGACCAGCATGGTCCATCAGTTCACCCATGTTATCCAAGTTTGTACACCTGTTCTCTGTAAAACCGAACAGCCTGTTGTTCTGGTCCTTTTGTTTTAATGTAAACTGTGCTGATGTCGAATAGTGCGGTATATAAGAAATTGTAATAAATAAATCAATCAATCAGAGATAATCACACCAAGGTCTTTTTCCTGAACCATGCACACCAACCTCTCGCCCACTATCGCATACATTTCCCTTGGATTTCTGGTACCTAAGTACATGACACTGCACTTTTTCACATTAAATCGTAATTGTCAAGCATTAGACCATTCTTCCAGCTTTTGTAGATCTTTCCTCATGCTATCCACTCCCTCAGGGGAGTCCACTCTGTTGCAAATTTTTGTGTCATCTGCAAAAAGACAGACTTTTCCATTCAGTCCTTCAGCAATATCACTCACAAATACATTGAACAGTGCCGGGCCCAGGACCGAACCCTGGGGCACCCCGCTAATCACCTTCCCCTCATCCGAGTGAGCTCCATGTACCATCACCCTCTGTCGCCTGTCAGTCAGCCAATTTCTAATCCAGTTTACTATCTTCGTACCCATCCCCAAGCTACTGAGTTTATTGACAAGCCTCCTATGAGGAACAGTATCAAAGGCTTTGCTGAAATCCAGGTAGATGACATCCATGGCATCCCCCTGATCTAGTTCCTTGGTCACCCATTCAAAGAACTCAATCAGATTAGTTTGGCAAGACCATCCTTCAGTAAAACCATGTTGCCTCAGATCTTGCAACCTGTTGGTTTTGAGAAAGTTCACTATTCACTCTTTCAGGAACGCCTCCATGACGTTTCTCGCCACTGAGGTAAGGCTCACGGGTCTATAGTTTGACACTTCTTCCCTGTCACCACTTTTGTGTAGAGGTACGACATCAGTGATTTTCCAGTCCTGAGGAACCTCTCCAGATTCCAAGGATCTGTTGAATACATCCTTTAACGGCCCTGCTAGAACTTCTCTGAGCTCTTTCAGTATCCTGGGATGTATCCCATCTGGTCCCATGGCTTTGCCCACTTTCAGTTTAGAAAGTTGTTCCAACACCTCATCTTCTGTGAATGGTGTGGTATCTACTTCATTCCCATTTTTATATTTGGGAGTCCCAGCTGGTCCATCTCCAGGATTTTCTTTAGTAAAAACAGAGCAGAAGTATTTGTTTAGCAATTTCACTTTTTCTATGTCAATTTCCACAAATCTTTTCCCAGCACTTCTGAGTCCTGTAATTCCAACTCTGATCTTCTTCCTTTCCCGAATATACCTGAAGAAAGTTTTGTCGCCACCCTTAACATCTTTAGCCATCTTTTCCTCTGCCTTTGATTTTGCTATCCTTATTTCTCTTTTTGACTCTTTGAGTTTGATCCTGTATTCATTTCTGTGTTCTTCTGTTTGCAAGCTTTTGAATTTTGCGAAAGCTGTGGTTTTTGCCTTTATTTGAGCAGCCACTTCTTTGGAAAACCAATTAGTTTTCCTTCTCCTCTTGTTTTTGTTTACTTTTTTAACATATTTGTCCATTGCCCCTTTTATTGCCACCTTTAGTTTATCCCATTGCAATTCCACTTCCTTTATCTCCTTCCACCCTGTCATCTCCTCCTTTAGGTACTTGGCCATTTTATTGAAGTCAGTGTTTTTGAAGTTTAGGACTTTGAGCTTGCTATGTTTGGCCTGTACCCTGGCTTTTATCTCAAACCACACTGTGTAATGATCACTGTTGCTCAGAGGGGTACTCACACAGACATTTGCCACGCTATCACCATTGGTGAGCACTAAATCCAGCGTTGAGCTTTCCCTGGTTGGTTCCATGACCATTTGTCTAAGTGATGCATCTTGGAGAGCATCTACAATTTTTTTGCTTCTTTCCAGATGTGCAGGAGTAATCCAATCCACATCAGGTAGATTAAAGTCACCCAAAATGATTACTTCCCCCCCTTTGTGGTTATCTTGGCAATATCTTTAATCAAATTGTTATCTATCTCTTCAATTTGAGTCGGAGGTCTGTAGACTACAGCAGTATGGATGACAGTGCCATCTCCTCTTTCCAAGGCAATCCAGAGCGCTTCTTCTTTTCCCCATGCCCCCTGCATTTCAGTAGCTTTAATATTGCTTTTGATATACAAGGCCACTCCTCCTCCTTTTCCATTTTCTCTGTCTCTTCTGAATAGATTATAGCCAGTTATGGCCACATCCCAATCATGTGATTCATTGAATCATGCTTCTGTAATGGCCACAATGTCCAAATCCTTTTCCACCATTAGGGATTCTAGGTCCAGAACTTTGTTGGCTAAGCTTCAAGCATTTGTGCTCATTGCTTTCCAGCATTTACCTGGCTTGTGTGTATTTTGCATTGATTTTGTTCTGCCCACATCTTCCCACTTGTTTGTGATGTGTGGTTTAAAAGCGTGGCTATTTCTGATATTATTCTGCTTTTGCAGGGGGTGGTGTGCCAGTCTTGACCTTCCACATCCGTCACCCCCTTTTCCTAGTTTAAATGCATATCCATATAGAGCCTGAATTTTTCACTCAAGATTCTTTTCCCTGTGACAGAGAGATGTAGTCCATCAGCACAGTATAGTCTCTTGTTGGTCCATCTGTTTCCCCAGTCACCAATAAATCTGAATCCTTCTTGTTTGCACCAGGTCTGGAGCCATGTATTAAAGCTGTCAATGCAATGCAGCCTTTTTGTCCCCTTACCAAGAACAGGCAGAACCTCTGAGAATGCAACAGTGTTCACAATGGGCTTGAGTTTCTCTCCCAGAGATTGGAAGCCTTTTGGACTGTAGAGGCACTGTTTCTAGCCAGGTCATTTGTACCTAAGTGGATATCAACATCAAGTTTGGAGTGTTCAGTTTTTGCGCTAAGTACTTCAACAATTTGGTTTGTATTCCTGCTGGCTGTCGAGCCTGGTAGACACATGACTATCTTCTCTCCTTTGAACTGTGTTCCCAAGTTGGTGCCTCTGATGATGGAATCTCCAAGTAGTAGTAGTTTTCTGTTTGGTGAGGTTTTCTTCATATTTGGTGCTTTTTAGCAGGAGATTGGGCAGTGTCTGACTCATTTAAGGGCCCTTCAGTTTCATTGGATTGAGCATCCTCATTAGCCAAGGCAGAGAAGGCATTATGCAGGGATATCTCTTGATGTATAGGATGTCTCAGCATTACAGGTCACAATCTTCCAGAACCAACTGTGATCCATTTGTTCCTGGGGTGTTTGATTCTTTGTGGGAGCGGTGGTGGACTTTGTTCAGTTTGTATCCTAGGAGAGGTGTGTTTCATTGCAGCTATTTCCTCCCTCAGTAGAGTCACTTCTTTATGCATGGCAGATAGGTTTTTCCTTAGTAGAGTCAGTTTGTCATGCATGACAGCTGACCTGAGGCACATAGGACAAGCTCTTAGGCTCCAAATGATTCGTCTTGAAATGAAAGTACCGCAGTTATTGCACTGAATACACGGCATGTTGGTTAAGCAGTCCCAGAAGAGGAAGAAGAAGAAGAAAAAAGGATGAAGAAGATGTGGACTTTTAACCCAAGTAAGAAAGGGTAGATGGCACTTATGTGACTACTATAAAGGCAATGTAGCCTCTGGGGTGGGGGGGCAAGGGGTAGGGTGGGCAGGAACCTAAGTGTCTCTGGCCAGTAGGCTGTTACTGAACCGTGGGCACACACTGCTATCTGATGTAAGTCTATACAAAGAAAGCAGTCCAGATGTCCCCAAGCTTAGTCTAAAACCACAGTTAACAGCTATAATAGTGCACCCCAAAAAACAACAGTTACAATTGATAGTTCAAACCAGCAGAGAAAATAGAAAAATGTGCTCTTAGCGTTATGGAGGCTCCTCAGTTTCTGCAAAACTGGCTCAGGCCAGGTGTGCAATGCTCCAAATCAACACCTCCCTGGGAATAGGATTTCCCCAAACAGTTCAGCAGGGCTTGAAGCCTAGTTAACTCTCTATCTGCCACACACACTGCTATCTGATGTAAGTCTATACAAGGAAAGCAGTCCAGATGTCCCCAAGCTTAGTCTAAAACCACAGTTAACAGCTATAATAGTGCTCCCCCAAAAATCAAGTTACAATTGATAGTTTAAACCAGCAGAGAAAATAGAAAAATGTGCTCTTAGCGTTATGGAGGCTCCTCAGTTTCTGCAAAACTGGCTCAGGCCAGGTATGCAATGCTCCAAATCAGCACCTCCTTGGGAATAGGGTTTCCCCAAACAGTTCAGCAGGGCTTGAAGCCTAGTTAACTCTCTATCTGCCACACACACTGCTATCTGATGTAAGTCTATACAAGGAAAGCAGTCCAGATGTTCCCAAGCTTAGTCTAAAACCACAGTTAACAGCTATAATAGTGCTCCCCCAAAAATCAACAGTTACAATTGATAGTTCTGATACACGGTCTTCCCTTAGTTGGATGAAGAGGCTGGATAATATGGACAGTGCAGACAGACGCATGGAAGTAAACCCCTGAAGAAACAACCAGTGAAACGCAAGGGCGCCGAAGTTAGGCGTTGGGATTGTCAACTGGTATTCATATAAGCACTGAGGAACTATCAAACTGATCTTCAGATAAGCACTGCTCAGTTTTATAAAAAAAAGTTTTAAAAAACTAGATTGAACACTATAGACAACAATATAAGGTCGTTGATGCGATGAATAGCACTCAATCCAAACTTCCATAGCTTGGACAAATGCTGTATAAAAGACTGAGACTTTGTTGCAACAGTGTCAATCTGATAGCTATATTATAAATTTTCTATCTCTTAGTTAAGAAGTAGAGCTGAAAAAATTATCATTGGTTACTTGAAATATTATATTGTTACAATTTGACATGTTCTAAAGTTATGTTATGTTGATATTTGAGAGCAAGATGTAGATCAAATTACAGAACTTTCAAAATTCTTTAACAAGTCTACTATAAATTCAGATTCATAGTCAAGTGTGCTAGAAGCTAACTGGCACAGCCTAATCTTAAAAAAATAACTGTTTCCTTGGTAATGTAGATGGACAGAATAGATGACCAAGTTTATAAATGTTTATTCAATGGCAGAAAGTTTCAGACAATGAGAGTAGACAGTTTTCCTTATGTGCTGTGATGGCCTGTTACATAGTCAAATACAATATGAAAAGAATGTCCTTTTTCACAGTATTTCATGGTAAGAAGTCAAATTTCATGGTGACAAAAATCATTTCATGCTATAGTATTTCTGCATGTACTATTATCTGAAAATGCTAGTGGATAAGAAAAGAAAGATATCTTGCTCTCACATTGTAATTTGGAAATTTTTAGGAGGGGTTCATTGGAAAAATGGTTAACTTTTGGGTCAAGAAATGGGATTCAGTTCTAAACAGATATGGCAACTTTGTTTTCCAGAGTCTTAAACTGTTGATTAGCTATGTGCACTGATCTATAGCAATGTCATCTTTAACTGTCCCTGAAATGACTTTCAAAAACAATGTAAAATGGAGTGTATTAAAAGCTCAGCTGTGGAGCCCTTTATAGGAACATCTCCTAATGCAGCTTTTCTAAAAAGTGAAACTCTGGCAACATTGGAATTTCTCATGAGGGATTTAATAAGATTAGTAAATTAACTAGCATGGAACACTTTCCATGACAAATTTTCTTTGAGATATTTAATAAGACAAATGAAACATTAATTGGTATAAAGCACTATTCACAAATCATTATGGGAGGGTTTTATGACAAATGATGTTTGACAACTGAGGAGTCTGAGAGTGGGTCAGACTTTTTCTACTGAAGTCTTTTCCTTCCATTTGAATCACAATCTATGGTTTGGGGATAAAAGATTTCATAAGTATTGTTTTCTAAATCTTGTGTGAAATTTTTTGATTCAGTTATATTTATAATTTCATTGATTTTTGGATATTGCATTTTAGAGTCCAGTTTACACGTGGATGTCCTTAGTACATGGAAATTTTGAGGGAACATGTCAGGCATGGTCTGGATAGGACAAAAACTTTTCATATAGTGAATACATGTATAAGCCCAAAATTCTCCATGTCTGATTTACAACTCCTCCCTGGCATGTATATATGTTTTTTAAAAAACATGCATTTTGGCCACTCAAAAGGGGGATTAAGGGGATTATTTTTCTTAATCCCTTCTAGTTTATCCCCCCCCCCTCCAAAATGAAATGAGTTCAAGACAGCATTCTCTGTAGTTAAATAGCAACAGCTAGTCTAAGATTGTGAAATGGCTCACATGCACATGTAAGTGCCAATGTGTAAATTTGTAAAATGGCAACTCTTGCTTCACATGGATGTCGGTCCACTTGCGTTTTTGCACTTCTTTCTATGTATTTTTGAAAGGGCTCATTTCTAAAATATGTCCCGAACTCTACATCTCAATTGTGTTCATCACATACTATCTAAAATGTGCCTTAGGGGCATGTTTACTAAACATTCCTAACGTGCGGGGCCACGGTAGTGTGCGTGTGCCATATAAGGAGTGGGCGTTCCGGCCCGAAAAAGAAAAACCCGCAATTTACATATGCGCCAAGGTGCGCGGCGCCCATGTGAGCCCCGCACATCAGCGCGTGGGAAAGCTGCGCAGGAGGCATAAGGGGCGCGATGATGTGGAAGCAGAAGAGCAGAGCCACAGCACAATGGTGAAGACGCCGACCAGTGGTGCAGGGATCAGGGGTTCAATCCCCCGCAGTGCCCAATGAAGACAGCTGGCTCAGGCACTATTTTACAAGGCACAGAAATAGTGGGCAGCAGAAGGCGGTACGCTAATATGTTACGAGGCATATCAATAGTGTGCGGCATAAGGCGGCACGCTGTTCTGGGAGCACAGGAGTAGAGCTACAGCACAATGGTGAAGATGCTGACCAGTGGTGCAGAGATCAGGGGTTCAATCCCCTGCAGTGCCCAATGAAGATGGCTGGCTCAGGCACTATTTTACGAGGCACAGAAATAGTGGGCAGCAGAAGGCGGCGCGCTAATATGTTACGAGGGATCAGAGTTTCAAGTCCCTGTTGTGCACAACGAAAAAGTCTGCATGAGGCATATGCATTGTCTGTTATGGGTAATATTGCCCTCGGAGCCTCTTTGATTTTGGCCGGCATAAAACAGTGTGCTGTATGTTTGGGGAGGTATGAGGCATTGTGCTGATATGCAAGCACAGAAATAGAGCCACAGAACAATGTTTAAGACACTGACCAATGATGATGGGTGTAATCCCCTGCTGTGCCCAATAAATAAGGCTGGCTGAGCCATTACCTATTATCATGAATATTGCTCGAGGAGACATGTTACGGGTGTCCTGTAATTACTACTGCTAGCAAATGCACTCTCAATGCACTGTAATATAAGGTGATGCAGAAGGCGCCCCACAAGGTACCCTAGAGGGCACATTTGGAAGTCCATTGTCCACCATGGCACCCCACAATGTTGTTTATAGGGCCCATCATAGGTTGCTGTATGAGGCAGGGCAAGGTCCTAGCACTGTTTGTGCTGTCAGCACTATGCATTGTAACTAATGCAAATATCAAGTAGGTGTGCAGACATGCAAGAAGGAACAGCAGTGTAGCCCAATGTGTAGGACATGGACCGATGGTGCAGGGGTCATGGATATAAATGAGCAGTGAATAAGGCTGGCATAGGTACGTGTGTTGGCTGCATGCAAGTGTGCAGCAATCTGTGATGCCATCTAAAAAGATGAACACCCTAGTGCCATAAATTAATGTACCATGTAGGGTGCACCAGAACGCACATCGTAAACAAACACGGCAGTAAAGGCGAGTTATAATGTTCCCCAGCGGAGATATTGAAAGGTTGCCAACTCCCAGGGCACCATAGTTGGTACCCCATAAGCTGCCTGAATCAAAGGTGTGACATAATATGACCCAAGGATGTATAGGTGAACTCAAAGACGTTTGCCAAGAGCAGGAAGATCCACCAATGTGAAGGACAACACAGGTATGTGCCAAACACACATGTAGCCCAAACACTGCACAGAGCTGAAAGGAAAGACATTGCTGAAGTTACAGAAGCATGTAGATCACAGCTGATGGAGCACACAACTCAGACCGAGGCCATGTGTCAGCTCCAGAAATGGACAAACATATATATGCATGTATGTCTGTGCTCGTATTTATTTTCATGTCTTATATACTGCAGTATTTGGTATCAGTGCGGGTTACAGAGAACACAATAAAGACCAGTACAACAGGCTGTTTGGTGTTACATATAACAGGAGCATAAACAGGGAAAAACATGGATGAACTATTTACATGGAATATATGATCAGTTGAACCTGATAACATACTCAAACTATTGACACACATCTGACTGAATGATAGTAAGAAGGAGAAAGCTATGGTTAAATTTGTGCTGGGACTGTTCTGTTGTGTTACTGGGTCAAGCTGTAGCTAAGCACAGAGTGATAGTAATGTACCATGCCAGAATGATAGTGTGTGACAGAGGATGGGAAGATGTGGGCAGCAGAGGAGGCAGAAATGGCAGGATAGGTGAAATATCAGGATGACAAGAGAGTAGCAGTGCTATGCAGAGCACACACACGAGAGGCATCCAGGGAGAGATGAAGTGCAGTAATGTGTAGGAGTGCAGGACATGGTGTACCAGCATGCACATCAGGGTAGGATGGCACAACAGCTGGCAGACATAAGATGGACAGAAGGATGGTACCCAACTCTGATGAGGGTACAAGGTGCTCACAGTACTAATCTGCACACACATGGCCGTCATACAAATGCAAACCACCTCTGCAGGACAAGCATACACATCAAAGAGAACAGAGAGGCCTAACACCTACCACCACTACCACAAAGGCCAATGCACCAACCGGAAGACCACACCACCACTGCGAGCTCATTAGCCAAGGCTGCATACAAAAATAGTGAAGGCCATCATACAAGATGCCTGCTGGCTGGCCGAAAAGGCAAACCCACAACAGTAATCATGACCAGAAGCACATGCATATCTGCTGTGTACAGATCAGATCACAGTCTGTATTATGGACCAGGGACACATGCACAAACACACACACACACACACACACACACACACACACACACACACACACAATCACATGTTATGCAGTGGATACAGCATGCAATAGAGGAAAGAAACTAAACCCCAAGGGCATCAGAGGATGCTCGGGGGAGCTAGTTAGCAAGCAGGGACAGGACAGCAGATAACGCAACATGAAAGCAGGTGTACCACACACCAGCTGAAACACAGCACTACCAAACACACAGGTGCACTGTCATGTAAACCCCATAAAGAAAGCCATCTATTTGACAGATAATACCTGAGGCCTAGGCAGCACAGAGTGCACACCTTGCTGTAGAGTGAAGAGAGGGAAGGGTGTGTGTAGAGGTGATGAAATTGCTGGTACCTAATGGTCCAGGTAGCACAACAGAAAAGAAATGGGGGAACCACATGTGGGGATCAAACCTGCAAACTACTGAATTAAAACACATGCTAATAACCACTCTCACAAACAGCACACTGAGCACAAGCCAGAACAAATAATCCAAATGCAGGGTCTGTATGGGAACCTGTAATACCCAGTGATGTGGCAAATGGCAGACATATACACAGCTGCCACTGTACAAGGATGTGAGCCCGGGTGGTACATGAACATGACCAGCAAATCAGCCGATACTGGTGTAAATGTGCGCAAAGAGCAGAGGAGTAGCCTAGTGTTGCGAAAACTGACCTTGACACCAAGTAAACAGGCCTCAGATCACACTAGCACCCTATGTGGCCTTAGGCAAGGCATGTGACCCCCCATGACCTTGGAGGAAAGAGCCGACAATCTATATACACTGACATTGCCTAGAAAACCATGGGCTTACAGGGTCACACGGAGTCAGAACTGATCAAAAGGCACATATTGCATTGCATGTTTGTGAACATGATCAAGCAGCAATAGAGACAAATGTCTGTCACATACATATCTTTATTTGGGTTAATGCTCACAGGTACTGTAGACAGTGCTATCATGATATCAAGGTGAGTGCATCCCTGGTCAATGAGAAATAACCATTTAGCACGGCAACAAATCACATCCCACAGAAAGGACACTGCATTGAACCCAAATGAGGGACACGAGATATAATGTGAATCAGGTGCATACTATGCACTGGGCAGCAGGCCCACACCCCCCACCTGCTAATGCATGCCTCAAATGTGTAATGCACATATGAGGTCATGTAGGCTGTAGGCGTGTCATCATGAGGATCGACAACACATCACCTGTCCACCCAAACATAGCCATCCGGCAACACAGGAGGCACACAAACTAAAAAAACATATGTTGTCACAATGTTGTAATGGTGAAAAAACATTATGGAAGTACTGTCCAAACTCACCCCCAATGCCTGATATACAAATCAGAAAGGCTACAATGTAGACCCAAACAATCCTCCAAAGCACAATGAGCATCTGCTAACAGGTAGCAGAGGTACATGAACACAGAGAGAATACAAACAACACAACCTGCAGAAAGCTGCAGAGATGACACCATGCCGGAGGTCCCCTGCAGTGTTTGTTGGGTAGACAGTGTTTGGACACATATCGCACGGGACATGGAATGAAGAATTGAGGAAGAACAATGGACACCCACACTGCCACACAGCAAATATAATTGGGCAATGAGAGGGTCATTCCTGCAGGGGATAAGCAGGAACGTACAGACGTGCAATACAAGGTATGTACATACATGCAGAGTGTCACGTCTGTCATTGAAAACAACACAATAACCAGCATGTTGATATGAGCAAACATCTTACAGGGACCACACCGAAGACATAGGTCCACATGCTGTGGCTCACCAACATAGTCAGTCATAAGCACAACCACCATCCGCAGACCAACATGATACAGTGATGCCACACATGCATGTAAACACCCTTTGGCCAATGCAAAACATTAATCAAGAATGGTGGTGGGCATGAAAGCATTGTTGGGGCAAAAACCCTATCATGTTCCGGTGGAGGGCAGGTGGACATACCTAATACGACCACTACATCGTTGCCCCAATGGCACAAATATGTCTGTATGCTTGTGTTAAAAAAAAAAGGTGACTGTATCCTGTGTGCCATGTCACACACATGTCGAAAACACCACATCTCTACAAATTGGGAGGTATGTACAACATACAGTGACAATGTCACTCCCTGCTACACACAGCGTCCAAAGAGCAAAGTGTATCTGCAATCAAACAGGTCAGGTCACAGCTTCCCAGGCAATCCTGGCCATTCATAGTCAAGTGTCACATCCCAATATGCCACAGTCCATGACAGGTCATCTGTGTCTCCTGCAATGAGCAGGACCACCAGCCACAGCATGGCATAAACAGTGTGTTGTACAGGTTTGTCATGGCCAAAGCAGCAGTCCAAGGGAAATACTTCCCATCACAGGCATGTGTCCCACTCTCATACGTCAAACATCCAATGGCACAGGTATCCAGGAAAAATTCCATGGCTGTCATTCCCCCAACAGGTGTTTGATGGGGAGTCCAGATGCACTGTACGAAATGTGTTTGGTATGTCTTCTGTCCTGTGTCAGGAGAGGATAAGTAGGGTCACATTAGACACCTTGCAAAAAGAACACAAATAGCAGAGAGTTACACCTTACAAAATACAGAAGAAAGGAATGCAAGGGCAAACGTGACATGATATGAACAGAAACAAAATTGCATATTGTTAACATCATGAAATATCAATGTAGACACAGGTGTCACATGGATATGGTCATGTCCTGTTCCATGTCACACAGGCATCTCACTGCTACACACTATATGCATCTGTTTGTGTGAACAGAGAGGCAACATGACATGTACATCAGACACACAGTAACACATCAACTGGTACAGCCAGATTTAATCCCCAAATGACAAAGGTGCAACATACCCTGTGTGTGCATCATGTGTATGTCATCGAGTCCTTGAGCGAATCCACAGCCACATCAGGTCACCGTGAAGGGAGACAATGTCAGCCAAACATGTAGAATCATCATGTCAAGTCACTGTTGATGCATGTCCACATCATGCTGATACCTGAGATAAAGAAATGTTGTTCAACAGTGGTCCCTCAAAACACCAGACACAGTTCTGCTCACAGCTCGCAACACATGTTGAGAATGTCGACAAGGTAAACAGCAATATGGCAGAGGTAGCACAGTCACTGCTGCCCCCCAGGTGCTTAAACACCTCACAGCACATGATTATGTACTCTGACTGGACAGCGCATCGCCACACAGTCAACCCACAAACATGCACCCACCCAGTGTGTGCAGGTCAGCGGGACAGCTGTGAGACATGGCCTTTATGTGCACAAGTGCAAATTTGTGGACATGAAGGCCCAGGGACATGCAGTGATACCCTGCTGAGGCTGATCTAACAGTGTTGGGGGAGGCAGCAAGTGTTGGTTCCCTCAAAAACAAACAATACCACAAACACATGTATCTATGCTGTAAAATGGACTGAAACAGTGTTGCAGCGTACATAATGGACACAAACACATGGGGATATGTGTGACAACAGGAAGATATGGGTAAGGGAGGCTCAAGGAGACAAATTAACAACATCTGCACAATAGGACACATCCCAGACGACATGTTCTCCCCCATGACTGCAGGCAGAGACAATGTAGCTGTAGATCCACCTACCCCGGACCACAGCATCCTGGCTGATGTACAGTCATGTGGCAATGCACCACAGCAAGAGCATCCTCACGAAGTATGTCCTGTGCAGGGGAAAACACAAGAGAAACAAACATATGTAATGTCCGAGGTCTGAAACACAACTGCACCTCCCTGTATGCAGCTGTCAGACCCCACAACATGACCTACGGACTGACTGTTCACTATCACACTGTACTGATCTCTCTCATGGGAGAGTCAGGACGGAGGTATCTTCTGCTAAATAAAGGTCTCTGGAATCCCTCTGTCGCCTCCCTTACCTCTCTGTTGTTGTACACAATGGTCTATAGAGGTGTCTGCTCCCACCCTGTTTATGGCCCATCCCATGGTCACAATACTAGTCTGTGTCCCCCATTTTGCCACCAATACCCCCTCCCCGTGTGTAGTGCCCTCCCAATGTTGTCTGTCACCCCACTGTAAATTGCTGAAATACATGGAAATATGCATGAACAGCTCCTGTATCCACGGGCCACAAACATATCCTGCAGTGTACATTTCAGACCCCAAATAATATTGACAGCTTTGTGATGATGATGTTTGGAAATATATGGCAAGGTCAGCGCCACGTCCTCAAAACCACACCCCGATGTGTGTTTGTAACCGGACCATGATGGCTGCATGTCAGCCCCCTGTGTGACAGTGAGAATGTGAAACCATGGATAGCCTACATGTGCGCCTCAAACAAATAATGCTCATCTAGGTCTCTGTGTGTATGTGGACATTACAGCCCTCGCCAGGGTGCGCAAGGTAGTTGTTGATGTGTACTGTGTTCCCTTGCCCCACACACATCCACAGCATGTAAGATATGCCATACGCCATACTGTGTCAGACAGAGGTCCATCAGGCCCAGTATCCTGCCTCCAACAGTGGTCAATCTAGGTCATATATACCTAGTAGTATCCACAAAATACTCAGGTTCCACAATGCCTGAGCAGGGTCAAGCACCGATTATCCTGGGTCCCTTTGTAATAGTCCTATATGGACCTTTACGCAAGGAACATGTCCAAACTGGTTCCTAAGCACAGATAAACTAACAGGCCATACAACATCCTCTGGTAACAAGTTCCAGAGTCTGATGACACGTTGAGCCATGTGGCATATGTTGAGATAGCATCAGCTACATATGCCATGTCCCCATGACAAACCACTAGACACAAACACACCTACACATGCAGCATAGCACTTGGCCACTGTAACCCACCCCTTGCTGATCAGACGTGCATCACATCTGTATGTGTGTACATATGCATCAATGCACGCACTGGCTATATTCCAAAAAACAACAGTAGCAATGATATGGCCCCCTGGCTGCACACTGCACAGGTCCCCATCCCTCAATATAGCCATGTCAGGCCTAGGTGATGATGTATACATTAGGGCACACTGTGGGGTTGCAGTAACACCTGTCACCACTAATTAACACCATGTTTGGAAGGTAGTCATGGCCATGTGTACTGTGCTATGTATGACATGTGTCACCACACACAGGAAACATACACACATAGCCAGCTGACACGAGCAGAACAACCACACAAGCAGCAACAAATTATACAATATAAACAAATACACCGCAGGAGAACAGTACACAAACATGCACCCCCCTCCCACTGGGAACACTGCACCATATGCCTTACACCTTGCCCCACACAGACCATCAAAACCACTAAGTGTGTTTGCACAGCAGCTGCTGTCGGAACCAGCCATTAACTGGGAATGTGACCCCCAAAAGCTGTGAAAGGCGTATCAACACCCACCCACATAATCCACCAACAGATGCTGCTGTGCCCTGTCCACATTGTTGGTCACACACTCATGGCTATATGTGTCCTTGGGATGTTAAGTTTAATCACAATGCATTGTTGCATCTGAGTGCCATATGTCCTGCAACATCAACCGTTATAAACATCACACACACATAACAGCACATTTATGTGGGAATATATGCAATACGTACCAGAGAAGATGTCTGCAATTAACCTCCGCCTGACCGCTGTGCCCACTTGTGTGTCACCACTGGCACGCACAGGGGGGCACGGTGGATCCTCCTCCAGATCCTCATTAATCTCTGCAGGAATATCGTGCCTGAGAGCAATGTTGTGCAGGATGCAACAGGCTATGATTATCTCTGCCACAGTCACTGGCCTATATTGTAAGGCCCCGCCTGTCCTATCCAGACACCTGAAGCGACCTTTCAACACGCCAAAGGTGCGCTCTATGACAGAGCGGCTGGAGGCATGGGCCTCATTGTACCTCTGCTCTGCACGTGTCACTGGCTGACGCACAGGGGTCAGCAGCCAGGGGCGACACCCATACCCGGCATCACCTGCAGAAAGAAATGTTGCATGTGAATGCATGAGCGCCTGTACCCCCAAATTGACACAGGTATAGACGTGAGCAACAAATGCAGAACGCATCCTGACATAACTTACGGACATCACAACTATGTATTTAAGATAAACAGATATATGTTTGGTGAAATCCGACACATGGCCCAGGGAGCCTGTACATACATGCCCAATAACCCAACAGTCACAGTTTTACTTCTAGAGATCCGCTATGTGTGGCACATAAGTATTGTACTGCAGTTGTGGTCCCCATCTCAAACACCTCCAACATTAGACTAGACCACCAATACACTGATCACATGTTCAAAGTATATGTCAGCATGGTACACAACACAAACATGTGCTGTGCTGCAATGGAGGCTCACGCCCAGAACATGTATGGCAGTCAGGTGTGAGAAGATCAAAACCACATCAACTCTATTCCCCCTGTCCTCCAAGGTCTACATATCAACATTTATCGGTCTGAAACCATATGCTGTATACTGCTGACCAACAATCGTTTCAGTAGACACCCTCTGCACTGTCTCCATCATGTTCATAGCCTTTTTAAGCTGTGGTCCACAGAATAGCACACAATAGCCCACATGAGGTTGCAACCATCACATATACAGAGGAAGAGTCTCTACCTGGGGATGCGCAACCAACACCTCTCTGTATGCAACCAAGTAGCCCCCTTGCCCTTGCTGCCACCTTCCCACAATGCTCAGCAACAGCAGGATCAGCACATACAACGATGCCTATGTCACGCACATCTACAGTGGCCCAGGGCCCTGCAAACCCCTAGACTGTGTTGCTCCCTTGCCATGACACAGGCCAAATCCATGCCCATACTTATGCAAACATGTACTCCTAGTTGCAAAGGCCAGGAACATACATTGTAGTTCGCCATATCACACCCCATGTTATCTACTGCATTCTGTGTGACAACCCCAGTACTGATTGACTGTGTGAACCTCACACACACATGACAGGGGTAGGTGTATGGATTTCCACGAACATATATGTTACATGACATACCAAAAATACCAGTAACAGACCCGGCACCACAGGTGGGTGTGAATGGCAAACCCCCACCCCCATGTGGGCTGATGACACACACACACACTAGTGGAAATCTGCTACCAGGACACACATCTGCACACGTGCGTTGCTTCAGGAACACCATGATCTGGATATGATCTGAACTTGTTACAATCCTGATGTCACATTCCTATTCATGTACCCTGTTACACTACGTTCTCACTCATGTAACAAGGTAAAATCTGAACAGTCGTCTGTCTGTCTAATGGCAGTTACGTTTCAAAACGCACAGAGAGCAAACTGCGCCCACACAAGAGATGCCACTGAAACAGTTACATAGATGCATACCTACAGAGGAGATATGGAAATACTCACCCAGCAATATACAGTCCCCATATTGTCCCTCCTCGAATTGGCTGAATAGTGCTGAGTGATGCAGGATATAGGAGTCATGGGTGGACCCTGCAAACCTCGGGGCCACATTCAGAATATGCAGATTAGCATCACATACAACCTGAACATTCAGGGAATGGTAGTGTTTGCGGTTGCGGAACACCACCTCCCTGTCTCTAGGCGGGACCAGGGCAACATGTGTGCAATCAATAGCTCCCATCACGTGTGGTATCCCGGCTAACGCCTCAAAGGCCTGGTTCAGGGTCCCCCACTGTTGCCTAGTGTGAGGAAGGGCTATGTAATTCCCCATCCGGCTGACCATGGCACGCAGTACTTGGTGGAGACATCTTGAGAAGGAGGGGCGGCTCATGCCACCCACTGCGGCCACAGATGACTGGAAACAGCCAGAGGCAAAGAAATGTAAGGCAGCAAGGAGCTTGACTAAACCTGGTATGGCATGAGACCGATCAGTCAGGGGCTCGAGGTCAGGTCTTAGATCCTCATAGAGCTCCCTAATAGCCCTTGTGCTCAGTCGGTAAAGGGAGATGACCTGGTCCTCACGCATGCCCTGGAGCTGGGCCCTAGGCCTGTAGAGGCGTGGCTGCCGAGCCTGCACCTCGGCACACCTCCTGTGCCGTTCGCCAACAGCACCTGCTGTGACCGCCCCCACAGCTGCAGTTGTGAGTTGCTGTGGGACTACACCCATGCCCTGTGGCCCAGCCCCATGGACACCATCTCCCCTGTCCTGCAACCGCAGCATCTGCCCACATGTCAGGGCACATGCAGCAACATACATCCCTTCCATCACCTCCTCCATCCCGGCTACACAAACACACACACAAACCTCCTATAACAGTGACCAGGCCACAAACCCAACACACACACAAAACAAAGGGATAGAACCAACACACAGAATACAATCAACAACACCTCTTGCCTTGCTCACTCTGTCACCCTCCACAAACATGCACCTCGCCTACAAAACAACCCTCAACGTGACTCATCTCTGCATGACAATATATAGATGTTTTTACGTTTGCTTTTGCCACGCAGCGCAGTTCTGCGCATGCGCTGGCGTCTGTGAATGGCACGCAGGGGGGGCGTACATCCATGGCCGTGCGTCGGCGTGCGGCACGCAGGGACGTGTATGTGGGCTGCGCATGTGCGACTCTGTGCACCGCCCACATACACACGCCCATGCACAGCATAGCCGCACTTGTGCGGCGCACAGACGCCAGCGCATGCGCCGTAGTGCATCTGCGGCATGCCAAACCACAGGCCGCACACAACAGCGCATGCGCAACGTGAACAAACCAAACACAACCTATAAAGGACCCTGTATCCCTGGTACACGTCGAGGGTTGTGAGAGGAGAGCTGAGGTGTGTGCGACAGAGCTGTGTAGTTCGTGGCAGTGAGGGCAGGAGTGTAGGAGGCTGTGTGTTTGTGGTCTGTGGTCTGTGCACTGTGGTTTGTGGTGTCGTCGTGAGTGCGTGTTTGTTGTTTGTCCATCATTGTGTTGTGTGCTAGTCAGTGTAGGGTAGGGTGGTCTGGGTGGTGTGGGGTAGGGTGGTCTGGTCTGTGTGGGGTGGGGTGGGGTACTCTGTGTTGGGTGGGGAGTGGTGAAGGGGGAAGGGAGATGGAGAGGGAGGGGGAGAGGGAGAGGGAATTGGAGGGGGAGGGTGATGCTGAGGGGGTTGGGGAGCAACACATACCTGTTGCTGGGGCAGCTGGTGGTGAGGGGACACAGGAGCGTGAGCCAGTGGCAGGCCCATCTGCGGGGCCACAGGCCCCAAGTTACAGCCACATGGGCAAACGCAAGCGCGTTCCAGTGCCGGAGACGCAGAGGAGGAGGGCCCTCAGGTTCACAGACATGGAGAACCACAACCTCCTGTCTATGGTGCTGGAGCACTACGACGAGCTGTTTGGCAGGATGAGTACCAAAACCTCCGTCGCTACACGTAATGCCGTGTGGGAGGAGGTAAGGGTGTCCGTGGCTGGGGCTGGGGGTCCACATAGAGACATAGAAAGTTTAAAGAAGAGGTTCTCCGACATCAAGCGAGGGGTGAGGCTGACGATGTATGCCGAGAGACAGCATGCGCAGGGGACAGGTGGCGGAGGCCCCCTCACCCTCCCACTCTCACCCCTGGAGAGGGAGCTTGCAGCCCATCTAGGGCAGATATACACATGTGGCCTACCGGAGTTCCTGGACAGCGCCCACCCGTCGGCAGGTATGTATGATAAGTAGTGTTGCAAAAATGTATCGGCAACAGCCTACATGTAGCAATGTGCAATGTTGTTATTGGTCAAACTGTCCTGTACCAGAGCATGTTCAACTGCAACCTCTGAGCACGTTGGGGTAAATAGGTAATCCGCATAGTGTAGGCCTACCAGCCTGAACATATGGCATATCTGTCTAACTTGTTAAATGTTATACAGCTTACTGTGACATCAGCCAGGTGCCACATAGACAGCGAGGTGCAAGTAAGAAAGCTCCCCAGTACAGACCAGCAATCTATGCGGTACACAGTGTCTGGAAGGCTATACCTGCAAACCCTGTCCCAAGGATACACACATAACAAGCACATCTAGGCACATCTCCCCTCGCTCACCTTTCAGACGTCACCTCTGCTGTCCACCCCATGAAACATGGGCTGTCGAGCACTCCATGAAAGAATCAGAGACAGGGTATGATCCTGAGGCATTGGTTCCCATATGTAACATCCCATCCCACACCATCCCTGGTGTGCTACCAGCCCAATCTGCCTTGACCTGGTGCAGGGATCGAATTACATTATCCCAGTGGGTTATTGTTCCCCACACAGGCATTCCAGATGCATGCCAAGGGGACTGTCCCAACAGACAACACTCTGACTGGACTCTGCTGGTAACTATGCACAAGTTTCCGCTCTGTCCTCTGTGAGGTCTACATCCCCACCTCTGGGTCCTCAGCACCCCCCTTACAGTGTGAGCACGACTCTTCAATGCTCGCTGAACCTGTACCCCCCCCCCCCCTCATAGGGCCCTGCAACACCAGGGGGGCAGTACCTGGTGGGATACCCGCTGTCAGAATACTGTCCAGACCAAGGGTCCGACCTGTGCAGCCCACACCTTGGCTCTGGCCTCTGAGCCCCCTGCTGTGGTCCCAGTGCTTGTCCTGTCAAACATGTCTGTATGGACACTGGTGATACATTTCCATATGGCAATCCGTGGTGTCCCTGTGCTCCCTGGTCTACCCGTGTCTACCTGCCCTGTACCCATCGTGCCACAGTCCCATCAGACCCCTGTTGTGTTCAACTACTGAAACCCTTTGTTGTGGGATGTGCTACCAAAACCCTAGACAAACGTGTGTCCCATGTGAATCATGTGCTGTAACTGAGCCAGGGTGAGGTCTGCGCACAGCCCCCCACCATGTGGCTGTCATCCCCCAGATATGATGTCACTGTTTGCTTGCATGGCTCAGGTTGCAGCTAATGATATGACACTCTCCCACAGACAACCTTACGATGCCCGACATTGTCCTCATTCCCACAACTGACACCTATGAGCTCCCAGGACCTGGCTCCGATCAGCACTGTTTAGAAAGCAGCCCCCTGGTACCACCCCCCCAAACCTGTCTCACATGCCCCACCATGTAGCCCTCCCGTTCTCACCTGTGTGTGCTGCACCCCCACAAACACTGATGCATCACCATGTTGAACACCATAGTCAACAAGTGTCCGCATCACATTCCCCCGCCCCACCTGCCCCACAACTGTCGGCGCACACAAGACACATCCCACCCCCCACAACAGGGTTGGACATCACCTGTATGAATGTAAGGGGTGTGGCTCAGGGCACGTACATGTCACATACACACTGCCCAGCTCAGCATGTGTGCAGCATTAGCCCAGAGATGATAGACAAGATAGGCGCACAGCAGAGTGGGTCACAGACTCGCACAGTCAACACCCATACAAGGGTAGCTTGTAACAAAACATGACCTGATAACTGTTCCCGACAGTCTGAAAGGGAGTGTCAGTGACAAGTGTGCGCAACTGGTACAAGCAGGGTAACGGTGGCAGAGGTATTGCAGATGCCATGAGTCATGGGATGGGGCCAAGATGCGCATTGGGGACATGAACACCTGGGTGTCACCAGACAGGGTGGGCAGGGGCAATGCACTGACATGTACCGCTGGTGTCTATGTCTGAGTGCAAAATATAGGTATGGGAGGGTGTAGGGGAGTGTGTAGGTAGCACACATGCACGCCCCCACCCCCTCATGTATGTGTCAGCTGCAGCACACACGTAAATATATGTGGTAACTAGAAACAGATTTGTGCTGTCACAGATTGTTATCATTACAGGTGACTACAGCCAGCATGGGGGTGCAGGATGCAGGGGATGAGGAGGTGGATGAGGAGCCAGAGGAACAAGCGCCACCAATGTTCCAGGAGGCAGAGGAGGCCATACCAGAGGGGGACACCTGTGCATCAGGGGATGTCCCCGAAACCCCTAGCACAGGTGGCACAGCAACAGGGCCTGCAGTCCGCAGCCCACAGCCTGGTGGGGGGCCAACGAGGGAGCCTCTCCCGCAACCAATGCAGGACCCGTACACCCACAGACTGGATGTGCTGATGGCTGATCTCCGGGACCGTGCCGCATCAGGGGAATGCCATGCTGAAGGTGGGTGGCAACAAGGCATCACACACACACAACGCCTGGAACAGTAGTCTGTGTTAGGTGTGTGTGTGTGGTGGATGTGGCACTGTACCCCCACAGCTCCTACCTGTACGGGTTATGTAGATGGCAGTCAGTGGAGAGAACACAGGCATATGGTGTAGGGTGGAGGTTGTCAATGTGACACAACACAGACCGGTTCAGGGCCGGTGTACTCAGCCAGATACAGACAGAACAGCACTGAGTTCACACCACCAACACGGTAACAGCAGAAAACTAGATACAGGCATTGCCCTTGCAACAGTCTGCCCCTTGGTAAATAGTCAGAGGACCTGCAGACAACAGGGTGCCACCTGTCACATCGTCATCGGGCAATCGGGACACACACCCCCAAACCCAGGCGGCATGGGTAATGTCATGTCACGCGTCCCCCAGTCACCGCTGACAGCAGCTGCAGGTCTACAACAAACATAGGATAGTATCACAGCAGACATCGAGTGTGGGGACACCCATATACCAGCACTCCCCAAGCTGACAGGGCCAAGAATCATGTTGGGTTAGCCTGGTAGGGGTACAGGTACATAAAGTCTGTGTGTACGCCACCAAATGAGATGGCCTGCCTGACATACAGAACAGGACATGAACGTGTCCCCGTGCTGTGGACCTGACACTGAGTCACCTGATAGCATAGCTGTGTGACTCACCCACATCACCACACAGGTCAGGGAATGACCTCTGTGTTGTGATGAGTGACACAACACCCCTGACCCGCATCCACAGCTGTAAACCACAGTCAGGGAGACCCCCCCCCATCCCTGGAGACCCATGCCCTCCCCCATGGTGTACCACGTGCTGGGGAACCCCCAGCATGTCACTGGTCATGTGTCACTGGTGTTTCCCCACCTCTGCTGTGTCAACTGTTGGCACCCTCCCCTGTCCATGCCCTCTACATGGCTACAAGGGTGAACATGCACTGCTTTCAGACCCCTCCCCGCTATACACAAGGTGTATGTGAACCACTCTGTCGGCAGACAGCTCACACGGGAGTGCACATGAGCATGTAACAGTTGGCGGTCTGATGCTGCCACCCCATCTGCGTGATTAGCGCACGCTCCAGCTGTGCCCTCTCCAAACTGTGTAGAACCACCCACCTGTGGCCGCCCCTGGGGTGCCTAGCTACGAACCACATCTACTTGCCACTGATGGGGTGCCTCTGTTGTTCTTGTCCCTGTTTCACGCCTCCCCCCCAAAGGCCAGTTAGACATGTGCTTGCTACCTGTCTGCAAGCCTGTTGCAACCTCTGCAGTACGTGTGTGTGTTAGCACAGCCTGTGGAGTAATGTGTCTGCCTCACATATCACACTACCGTACTGTGTCAAGTGTGTGGCTGTGCCCTACACTACTGTGATGATGAGGGCTCATCACCCTAGCCATGTGTGTACCAGAGTCCTCCCTGTCACTGTACTATCAATGTTGACTATGTGTGACGGTTTGGTGTGTGTCTGTTGTCTCACAGAGAGGTATCTCACACACAACCCTGTGTCTCACCAACAGGCCAGTCTCAGGCACTGGAGAGGATCCAGGCATCACTGGATCAGACAAACAGACAGCTGGGCGATATGTGTGGTGGTCTGCAACGCCGCACGGATGTGGTGGAGGCAATACCGTACACCCATATCTGCGAGGCCCTGGAGAGTATCGCAGCTGCATTACAGCAGCAAAACACACCACCGCCACCAGCGGCACAGGCACCACCGGCAGCACCCGGCCAAGAGGAGCGCGTGGCACCGGGGGGGGGGGGGAAGAGGCTTGCGACGGGGCAGGCATGGGCGACCACGCCACAGTCAATGACGCCAAATAAATACCTATCATGTATAAATCATGCAATGTGTGTTTTCAATGTGTGCACCTGTGAACCCCTATGTAGTGTACACATGGATGGTTTGTCCAGAACCATGTGGCCAGCGTACAGGCACGTTGTCACTGTGTTCATTGGACGGCCAGGCATGTCTGCACCAATGCCAGCACAAGCCATGTGCGACCCTCACAGTGTGTGTATGCTGCCCCTGGGCAGTATCAAGCCAATGTATGCACACAACCATGTACTGATAGGGTGCATGTGCAGAGACTGCAGTTTCATTGTTATGTGTCTGCACCATGTTGTCCCCATCTGACCCTTGTGAGTGGGTGCTTATGTTTGAAACATGTCCCTGCCTGCAACACAGGTGGCATGCCAGGGCCCACCCCCACAGGATTGCATCAGACCTGGGCAGGCATGGGTGTCATGCATCTGGCAGCCCATGCACTGTAGACACACATGTGTTGAGATCACGGCCATCCATGTGTCACATTAGCTCTTCGTCCCCCTTACATTGCAGCATCCCATGGGAATACCCTTGTCCTATGGCCCTACGCACCTCTGGGCCACCCTGACTGCATGCGGTGCCGGAGCACGTATGACACCCATGTCTACCTACAATGCCCCTCCATATGCACACACAGATCCCATGCTTGAAGCCATAGTGGGTGGGTGGGTAAGGACACATGTGACCATTGTGTACACAAACAAATATAATACTTTATTAATCAAAAAACAACAATGTGAACATTGGGCAACATGCCCCACAAACCCAGCCCCATGTGTGTTGGTGGAACACAGCACAGCACAGGGCACATGGGGACGTCACAGGTGCCATCAGTGGCGACTGTGACGCCCTTCGGCAGATGGCCCCCGAGATGCCAGATGCGCCACATCGTGGGCCACCTCCCGAACAGCCCCCGTCAGACACTGCAGGGCATGGTACACAACACGGACGTCCTGGCGTACGTCATCCATGGTCACAAGCACGTCATGCATGCATATGCCAGCACACAGACACACAGTGTGCGTGGTCTGTGTGCTGGCATCTGCATGGGACATGTCTGTGGCCATGGATGATGCCGGATACCGCTGACGCCCGTCCTGTGCTGCCAGCTGCAGTGTCTGACGGCGGCCCCCTGGGCCCTGTGCTGGGCTGTGTTCCACAACACCCCCCAACCGTCCTGCCTCCCTTCCCGCACACCCTTCCCCCACCCTCCCAGCATCGACACTGCGGAACCCACCCCTGGCCCACCTCCCCCCCCTTGCCCCCTCTCCCCTGCACCCCCCATTGTCGCATCCACATCCCCCTGGTTGGGGGGATGTGCGGGTATATGCGCCGGCTCCACCTCCCGGTCTGCTGCATCTTCGGCCCCACTTCCGGTCACAGACACCTCCTCTGCCTCCATCTCCTCCTCCTCTGTGTCCTGGTGCTGGGGCTCAGGACTCTCCTCCACACCCTCCCCCCTCTCCCTTGCACGGTGTGTGGTGGGTCGGCGGGGCATATAGGTGGAGGTGCTGGGCCCTCCATCGGTGCCATCTCCATCTGTGGAGGACGACAGACATTAGGGCACATCCATGTGTGGCACATAAAACATGTTCATAAGCCGAAAACTCAGGCTGGCGGCCCAATACTCACCATCAGGTTGGGACTCAGCCTCCGTGGTGCACTGCTCAATAAATGCAGGGTGGTGTAGGCGGAGTTCACGCCCCTTCTTCCTCAGGTCCTCTACCTGTGGATATGCAAACATTGACTGGGTCATCACCTAACGTCTGTCACAGGTGGTTGGACAGCCTAGACATACCCCTGTGTGGTCAGCGTTGGGCTGCTCCCTCACCCCTGCTGTGTGTGCCACACACAGCATAGTGACCCACCTATAACAGTTGGTCCTTGGAATATGTCGGAATATGTTTGCAGGTGTGTGTCACAATGGTATCACTGAGCCTGGCTGGCATAGACAGGAACAGTCACAGAGGGCAGCAGTCAGCAGCATCGCACATTGCCTGCATGCTTCCCCCCCCCCCATATCTCGACTCCCCCACAACACACAGGTAACATGGGGGGTGGGACAGAGACAGACAGAGGGGGGGGCGGGGGAGGGTGAGCGTGACAGAGACACACGGAATGAGTGAAGGTGACACATCCCCGAGGGGCAATGGTTCTTTTCTGTGGGCCAATCCCTGCTGTTCCATGAACGCAGCTGGTCAGGTGGGTATGGCTGTGGTCTCCTGAGGGAAACGGGACCTACCCACCTCTGGTGGGGACCCCCTAGGGTCATTTGACACGGGATGCTCACCAGAGTGTGTGTGCCAGGGGGGGGCCGCCAACTACCTCACAGGGATCTCATACACCTCCCATGATGTACATAGTCCCGGGTTACGATGGTATGGGCCACCACACATGCATGCAGTGACATGGACCTCATGGGAATGTCGACATGTGGTTACGTGGATGGTTGAGGGGGGGGACATGTACCTCATCAGGGACTGTGAGGCCCTGTGGATGCCGGCGCTGCAGATTCAGCTACAGCTGTGTATCTCTCAGATGTGGTGGATTTGAGGGCGGTGGACAGGTTCTATGAGCCTCCGCTCGGTGTGGTCCATGATGGCCATATGACTACTAGCATCCGTTCGGTCTGGGCAGGGAGGAGCCGTTGCTGGCTTTCCCTCTGCAGCATTGCAGATCCCAGCCCGCCTGGTTGGGGTGGGCTTGTCAGCTCCCAGTTACGTGGGCCATTGCTGCCACCCTGTCCCTGACAGATATCAAGGCATACAGGGGGTGTTGCACGGTTTATCCTGTAAACAGTGTTCCAGTTCTGCAGCCACTAGGCAGACATGTGTCTATGACACAATGGCAATGGGGGTGGCTCAGCCTCTGGCCTGACACCTGTCCAAGGACACCCTGCAGGCAACAGTTGCATTTGTCTGGACATGCCTTGACAGGTGCTACATGTACCTGCCCCTTGTCATGCGGAAGTGGCAAAACGTGCTGTTATCGATGTTTTGCAAACACCATCAGAACCATTCCCATGAACAGGCTAATAGGCACTATACTGTCTGACAGCAAGGATGCCTGGCAGACACGGCAACCCACAGCATCCACGGTCATACGCCCCTACCAGATGGCCTGACAGCATGTCATTGGTCACATTATGTTGTCAGCATAGCTGACTACAACACCATGGTGTACCGTGGGGGCTATGTTGTTTGGGACAATGGAGACGTACAACACAGGATAGTCACTGTACAGCTAGTGGGCATGTGGGGGGGTGATGCGAGATGGATCCTATCCTCACGTAAGTATCCTGTACATGCTGATGTACTGGCAGGGTGGCTGGCACCCTTGGCGACTGTGGATATTGGTTATTGTCAGGGTCGTGTGACGTGTGCTCTGCATAGGTTTTGACTGGTACAGAGTGGCCCTGACTACCTATCCTAGTACCTCATGGTGGTACACATCCCCAGACCACGGCTATCTCCTTTTGGGACATGCAGGCCCCCACTGGAGGGTTACCTTCTTACCCTCAGAGCTGTCAGTCACCAGGCCCGTCAGACATTTGGACGTATCTTGGCCCTGTGTGCTGCGGCTTGTTGCGGTATGGGACCGAGGTGCAGGCTAACATGGGTGTCCTGGTCCCGGGGTGTCACAGATGTCACCCATCTGCACTGATGGTCCATTTTCCCATGCTGTGCACCAGATCACAGCGGCTGACAATGACACAATGTGTGTGGTCTGGGGTGTTATCAAGGACCCTGATGGCCCAAGGATAGCCTCAGGAGAGCATTTGGTGGCCAGCATCCTCTGGGCTGGTGACACTGGTGAGGCCTGTGTAGTGGTACTGGTCACAGCCCTTGCCCCACAGTATGGCCCAAGGGGGCTCAGATGTGTTTGTGGACTCCGGACCTTGTTGTTGCCACAAAGTCGCCTGTGGGGCCTGGTGATTCCACCAGGCCTTTTTGGACTGAGTGCGTTCCTCAGTGCCACAGCCCTGGCATCCTGATGTTTGGGGGGGGTACCCTTTGGAACCACCCAGCCATCTGTTGGGTTACATGGGATCCACAGGTGCAACGGGACACCCCTGGGTACATGGGTGACACCACAGCCACGTTGGTGGGGTGGTGGGTGTTGGGTTTGGGTCCTCAGTCCAACCTACTGCTCCTGGCTGCAATCCCACAGGCCAGACATGGTGAAAGGGCGTGAGTGTGGCCTGGCCATTCCACACACCAGGCATGATTGTCAGTGACCATGGAGCTAATGACACATTTTGCCCTGGTCTGCAAACACATGGCGTGACGTTCCATTATGGGGGTGTCATTTTTGCCTGTCCACGAATGGGGGGGGGGTCACGTGCAGGGGACGTTCTCACTGTTCCCCTGGGATTCTGTTTGGTTGAGGTCAGCACATCTCCCAGTGATGGGATCACCCATACACCTGTGCTACCTTTCGGGGAGACGTCAGCAGGCACAGACACAGGGGTGACAATACCATTGAGGTGTGTTGCACATACAGGGACACAGACCTGCTGGTTTGGCATAACCTAATGAACTGGAGTGTACCATTTGGGGGAGGCATCAGGGCAGCACACAGGAGCTGTGGCTTACTCCGAGATTCCTCCGTATTGGCTGCTGGTGAGCGGCCACATGCAGGCTGCAACAGGGCAGACAGTAGCAACATGTGACAGCTGATACCTGCTTGCTCCTGGTGATTAGCTGTGCCCAGTGCCACCTACATGCAGAGCTGTGGGTGTGGGCATGTGTGCTGTGACACCTATGGCCATTGTGAGCCTCACCCTGAACGCACAGGTCATGTTCCCTGTGGCCCCCTTCACAGACATGGCTCTGCCATACCACATCATGTTTGCCAATGCTGATGTCCATGCTGACCCCCAAACCATGTATGTGTTATGTGTCAGACATTCGTGGTGACATCATCTACACATGCCATGCAATCCACACCCACGGGAAATGTGATATAACAGCACACATGGGTGATGTCATCATAGATGTGACATTGGGTGGGTTGCCCTATGCACCTTACCAGGGGCCATGCCCATGACATGTGGGTTGCTACAAGGCCATGGATAGCAGTGTGTGACACACTACAGGGATTGTGTGACCTGTCTGTCCTGGGGATGTTGATAGTTACGTCAGACCTGGTTTGACGTCTTTTGGACGAAGCATAGTGGTCATGGTGGACATACATCTGTCCCAATCTAACCTATCTGATGGTGTTATTTCATCAGACCTGGACCCTGGACACTGGATGGTTCTGTGGGTTTGGCACGCAGACACTATGTGCCAGGACCCATTACACGGGTATGGGCTATTGCCACCTCTGCTCATGTGTGAGTGATAGGCTGTGTTGTGCAGCCTGGGTGGGTGCATGGACCTCTTCACCAGCATCTGTGCTCGACATCTGCAAACAGGTGTGTGATGCCTTGGGGGCTGTGCACATGTGCGACCAGACTCAACAGGCATAGCTGGGGACATGTCTCTGTTACAGACCTTTGGACGTGCATCTCCATGCTAATATGTGTGATGTGTGGCTTACGCACAGCCACATCTGCAAGCAACGTACCATCTGGCTACATCTACAGTGTGTGTGCTGAGCTGTGGACCCCATGGACTGGGGGTGATGTGCAACCCAACCTCCATACCCTATGGGACATATTAGACTCACATCAGCTCCGTAACAATCTGCTCGCCCTCCCCCTGGGTCTTGGGTGTCCAAGGGCACATCCTCACCAACATACAGCAGGGCACCATGGTGACTCCCTGAACACCATACGCAGGTGTCATGACTCCAGGAGATGGGGAGGATGGACTCAACAGCATTGTGACACTGCACCATATCCCCAGGGTGGATGGGCCACACCCTACTGGTGTGTGTGGACACCTGGAGGTAGGGGGATGCTTATAACTACATTAGGACACACAGCCATATCTCCAGGGTGACAGTGAACCCACTTGGATGTTCTCTCTGGACTCCTGGAGGTAGGGGGGATGCTTATAACTACATTAGGACACATAGCCATATCTCCAGGGTGACACAGAGCCCACTTGGAGGGCCTCTCTGGACTCCTGGAGGTAGGGGGGATGCTTATACCTACATTAGGACACACAGCCATATCTCCAGGGTCACACAGAGCCCACTTGGATGTTCTCTCTGGACTCCTGGAGGTAGGGGGGATGCTTATACCTACATTAGGACACACAGCCATATCTCCAGGGTGACAGTGAACCCACTTGGATGTTCTCTCTGGACTCCTGGAGGTAGGGGGGATGCTTATAACTACATTAGGACACACAGCCATATCTCCAGGGTGACAGTGAACCCACTTGGATGTTCTCTATGGACTCCTGGAGGTAGGGGGGATGCTTATACCTACATTAGGACACACAGCCATATCTCCAGGGTGACAGTGAACCCACTTGGATGTTCTCTCTGGACTCCTGGAGGTAGGGGGGATGCTTATACCTACATTAGGACACACAGCCATATCTCCAGGGTGACAGTGAACCCACTTGGATGTTCTCTCTGGACTCCTGGAGGTAGGGGGGATGCTTATACCTACATTAGGACACACAGCCATATCTCCAGGGTCACACAGAGCCCACTTGGAGGTCCTCTCTGGACTCCTGGAGGTAGGGGGGATGCTTATAACTACATTAGGACACACAGCCATATCTCCAGGGTGACACAGAGCCCACTTGGAGGGCCTCTCTGGACTCCTGGAGGTAGGGGGGATGCTTATAACTACATTAGGACACACAGCCATATCTCCAGGGTGACACAGAACCCACTTGGAGGGCCTCTCTGGACTCCTGGAGGTAGGGGGGATGCTTATAACTACATTAGGACACACAGCCATATCTCCAGGGTCACACAGAGCCCACTTGGATGTACTCTCTGGACTCCTGGAGGTAGGGGGGATGCTTATACCTACATTAGGACACACAGCCATATCTCCAGGGTCACACAGAGCCCACTTGGATGTTCTCTCTGGACTCCTGGAGGTAGGAGGGATGCTTATACCTACATTAGGACACACAGCCATATCTCCAGGGTGACAGTGAACCCACTTGGATGTTCTCTCTGGACTCCTGGAGGTAGGGGGGATGCTTATAACTACATTAGGACACACAGCCATATCTCCAGGGTGACAGTGAACCCACTTGGATGTTCTCTCTGGACTCCTGGAGGTAGTGGGGATGCTTATACCTACATTAGGACACACAGCCATATCTCCAGGGTGACAGTGAACCCACTTGGATGTTCTCTCTGGACTCCTGGAGGTAGGGGGGATGCTTATACCTACATTAGGACACACAGCCATATCTCCAGGGTGACAGTGAACCCTCTTGGATGTTCTCTCTGGACTCCTGGAGGTAGGGGGGATGCTTATACCTACATTAGGACACACAGCCATATCTCCAGGGTCACACAGAGCCCACTTGGAGGGCCTCTCTGGACTCCTGGAGGTAGGGGGGATGCTTATACTTACATTAGGACACACAGCCATATCTCCAGGGTGACAGTGAACCCACTTGATTGTTCTCTCTGGACTCCTGGAGTTAGGGGGGATTCTTATACCTACATTAGGACACACAGCCATATCTCCAGGGTGACAGTGAACCCACTTGGATGTTCTCTCTGGACTCCTGGAGGTAGGGGGATGCTTATACCTACATTAGGACACACAGCCATATCTCCAGGGTGACAGTGAACCCACTTGGATGTTCTCTCTGGACTCCTGGAGGTAGGGGGGATGCTTATACCTACATTAGGACACACAGCCATATCTCCAGGGTCACACAGAGCCCACTTGGAGGGCCTCTCTGGACTCCTGGAGGTAGGGGGGATGCTTATAACTACATTAGGACACACAGCCATATCTCCAGGGTGACAGTGAACCCACTTGGATGTTATCTCTGGACTCCTGGAGGTAGGGGGGATGCTTATAACTACATTAGGACACACAGCCATATCTCCAGGGTGACCGTGGGACCACTCTGATATGCAGTCTGGAGTCCTGGGGATAGGGGGGGATGTATTACACAACATTGGCAAACAACCCCATGGCACCTTGTTGGCTGGAGACCATGTGCTGCACGTTTCCGGACACCAGAGGGTGGCCCCTATATGTTCCCTGCAGATACAGATACCACCATCAGCACATGATGTTTCAGGTCACTCCATAGGCAGATGTGTGGCCTAGCTGTATTATAGTGTGCTGTAGTACAACACAACAGCAGCAATAGTCAGGTCTCCAGGGTGGCATCATGTCCTATGTGACCACATCTGTCAGCACCTGGGTACATGGCAATCCACTCAGAGGTGATACATATACAATATGGCGTGTGGCTTAACTGGTGCACTTTCGTGATCTGGACTACCTACACACAGCATCATGGACAGCTGCCATCAACCCTGTCTGTGTATATGGTTATGATGACCTGTGGCCATTCACTTACCTCCCTTTGGTGGTCAGCCATGCGGTTGAAGCGCCTGGTGAGCCTCTCCAGGCCCTCCTCACCTTCCCCATGTTCCTTCGCCTGGAGGGGGCCAGGGAACAGCCTTGCCTGCTTCTGGCCAATGAGGGCTGCCAGGTAGCGCAGCTCACGGAGGCTAAATGCCGGCTTCCTTGTCCTGGACGCCATGTTCCTGTATGCGCGTCATGACGTGCGCGACGCAACTTCCGGATTTGCGCGTTGCGGCGCGCGTATGGGCGCGCCGCATGGCTGCGCGATTAGGCTACTCACGCTGGTACGTTCCGCATTGCTGCGCGTCAAAATAAAGGCACATTGTAAATGCACGCATCATTCAGATACACTGGTTATGGGGTGGCTAACATTATATCTACTGGTCTCTGCAAACACATATAGCAACGATGTATCTCGCATGTCCCAAAACATACCATGATTATTATGGATCAATCTTGTTTAGAGAGTGTGGTATTGAACCTCTGGACACATATCCAATGATTCCTGGTGCATTGTCAGATGAGGTGTGCTATTTGTGTTACCTAGCAGGTTCTGCTTTGCCACTGATAACAATGGGTGCTGACAGACCATCAACGTCAGGTGTCAGTCCCCCTGGTGATATCGGGTTTTGTGTGCCACTGGAGTATGTTCTGTGGTGCATCTCCATGTATGTCCAGCAATGATGTGGTGGTTGCCATGGGGGGTGGGGGGATGTTCATATCTGAGCATTGGACATGCACAGTAGGTTTCATGGTGCCCATTACCAGGACATGTGCGTTGGCATGCCACCTTACTGCATGTTATCCTTTGTTATGTGTGATGGCATACAGTCCTGATGGCAGAGGTGTTGCACAATGTTTGTAAGTGGACTGCATAACCTGTTGTCATTGGGTTACATGTTCCAGTTGGGCTCTTGTATACCTGTCTCACGCAGCACACATTATTGTACAGCAGTACAAGATTACGCATGCTGCCTTTGATGTACATCTGTGCTGCACAAGACATATATCTTCATACGTTGCAACAGTGTTACCTGCCCCAGACCTCTTTCTACAATAGAGCAGTGCTGCCAGTGTCAATACCCTTACAGTGCTATATACGTCATGTGCTGTACAACAATCTCACTAGTGGATCACCACCCCCCTGATAACCACAGCACACAGTCTGCATGATTGCCTCTTTACAACGGCAGGCATCTGTTCACAGCTATTGAGCTGTGGCCCACAGATTACCTCGCTGACTGTGGAGCCAGAGGTTGTGTATTTCCATCCACAGTGAGGTTATTGGTGAGTACAGGCAATGACCGGTTTCAAAATGTAAAATAGTGGTGGCAGCTATGAGATCCTCACAGTGCTGTAAGCATCAGGTGCTCCATAGGACACCTTATAAGGCATCCTAGGGTTACTGCACTGTGAGGTTTCTGAGTTGGCAGTACTACAGGACATTACACACTTTCTGGGACAGACAGCCCACAAGACCCTTGAGAACTCTTTATCTCCATGTTACAATGCCCTGTGGAAAAAATGTCCGATTTGTGCAATGTAACCAGCAGTGATGCTGACTGACGCAGTATATGTGACAATGTAAATATTCAAAATACTTTGTGTGGACAACCACAACAAGGGTTTGAACCAGCAACCTGTTGCTTACAGAGGCATTGCTGTCACCAGTGGACTACAGCTCCATAGCTATGCTGAGATGTCTGGCTGGCTGCAATATAACCTCTGCAGACTGTATGCTACGTTTAACAGGGTAGGGTGTGCCCACTCACACCCATGATGCACTGCACATGCAAAGCAACGCTATACAGATGGGTAGACCATAGGGTGTGACACACAACAGCACCTGGGACTGGTAGTGGGTACTGACCTTCCGTGGTGCTGTTACAGAGTGGCTACAGACCATCAGAGTGTGTGTGGCCTGTGCTCACCCTGAGAGTGAGGTGGGACACACAGCACCTATCCTGGCGGGGATGGCCTATACATCATGTCAACTTGTCTGCCGATGTCAGATAGTTTGGCATATCAGACACACCTGTGACCATCTGGATCTACCAGTCACCTCTGGGCTTGGTGGGCTACAATGCTCACAGAGGGGTGCATCTCGTGTGTGGGTGCCCTGCCCAAATGATATATGTGCAGTGTGTGTGTGAGGAAAAGAGGTGTTTGTACACATAGGCGAAGTGTGTCAGACCACCAAACTGGCCCTGTGGAAACAAGGTTCCCCCAACAACATCTCCACATTCAATATCCCATCTACACTGGTAGCAGCTGGCAGCCCCATCAGACATAGTCCAGCTGTGGTTACTGACAACCTACAGGGAGCTCTCTGCAGTTCTGTACGCATCCATATTTCCAGAGCCCCCAGATAGTAGGGCCTGATCCCCACAGCACCATCTTACATTTCCCAACAGCAGGCACAGTGTGTCCCCATCTACTGAACCCTGCACAGTGTACCAGCCAGACACATGCTCACTGCAGTCAGGCCACTAGGCAGTCCATAGTGCATGCTACCAGGGGAAATGTGTCCACCCACCACCACACACTTAACTCAGTGATCGGGCCCCATATATACAGAACCCATATACATCACATGAGTAACCTACTATATGGCACTCTGGTGGAACCTAGCCAGGCCGTGTTCACTAATCGGTCAGGGTGAGAATGACCTCCAAGCAAGGCATTCAATGGACACCATATCGGTGGAGGTGACCCGCCAGGCACTACATCGTCCCAGGCAGTCATGTGTGCCCTGTGCAGATGCATCCTGCTCATGCCGCCCTGTCTGTTCTATACCCACAGTACTTTGCTCCTCATTATGCGCATTTGCAGGCCAATACTGGCAAAGGTGCTATCAGTGTGTGCTGCAGAGGGTGTGGGCAGACACCACTCACTGGATAGACGGACCAGACACTCCCTACACCTAGGGCAACATTGAGCAGATGTTGTGTTATGTGGCAGCCCTGGCCAACGCACCAGTAATGGGCACATTGCAGGCCTGGCAATGTTATGGTGTACTGTTGGAGTCATTCTCCACGGTGGTGGACACTGGAGGACACATGACCTGACAAACATTGCACATACATCAGAGACGTTGCTATGGTACAGCTCAATGAGCTGCTTGTGCTTAACATAGCCATCTCTATCTGACAGTGATGATAACAGGCTTTTGATATCTCTGTACGTATCCCCATGTCTACTGTTGCATTGGTATGTATGCACATGCTAGTATTGGGAGAGGCACACAGGGCCCAACATCCTGCCGCTGCATTGGTCTTTGGATAATGGAGCCTGCAGGTGCAGGTGTTTCTGCCCCTATTGCCCAGAGCTATTGGGCAGAGGTTACCAACTCCAGTCCAGGTGGCACAAACACTGGTCTGCTTTTCCTGATGTCTGTAATGAATATGCCTATGATACATCTGCATACCATGGGCCGTTAAGTTACATTGAGGCACACGCATCTTTTTGGGAGACATCATCCAACCAGAGTAATTTGTGGATACTCCATGACTGCATTTGGGGGATTCTGCTGTAGGTGGATGCATATGTTTATGTGCTGTGTGCTGTTTAAGGACAGGTATGGGCTTTTGCCCGACGCTTATGTCCTCTGCAGGAAAGTTTCATTCTTTACTACCATGTTTCACTCATGGGTAAAATGGGGTTTTGGGATGGACCGTTCCACAGCTGGGATTGGAACCTGTGGCGTTCTGGTCTTAGAGGCACTGGCTAAATCAACTGCACCACCATCTGGAGCCCAGCCAATGTGCAGTCCCTGCGGAGTCCATGGGTGTTTGTCACACAGGTGATGTCTGTTGGAGTGCACTGCACCCACATGATGGGGGCTAGGCCAGCATCTTCTGTGGGCAGCAGCCACTGCCCCCTCTCTCACCAGGAAGCCTACGCCACCATGCTGACATGGGCTTATATTGGTTACCGTATCACAACTGAGTGAAATGTGGCACTACTGGACAGCTTTTTGTGTTCTCTGCTGTAGGTGTTGCACATTGTTCAGGTGTATGTGCTCCTTAGGGTAAAATCGAGGTTTGGGGAACATGCTTTTCTTCTCTGCAATTATGGTTTGTCTTTACTATCAGGGTTTATTGGTGAGTAAAATATGTGGACTGTGTTTCTGGGGGCCCCAGCTGAGAATTGAACTGGTAATCTTTGGAACCTGAACACAGTGGCTGTGTTCACTGCACCACACTGCGGCCACAGAGGCAATGTACTCCCTGGTGGTACCATGTGTGTTTGTCAGGAGGTGCCCTTCTGTTGGGGTGCCCTGCACACACGTGAAGGGGTGTCTGCCTCCGTCTTCTCTGAGCAACTTCCACTGCCCCCCTAGGAAATCAGGACCCCTCCACAAACATGCTGCATGTCCTTCTGCTGCTGGTGCTGGTGGTGCACAGTTTTGGGCCATCCTGTGTGCATATAGGCGTCTGCCTATGCTGTGTGTTCTGGGGTTTGGGTGCCTGCATAATCATTCCACGCATCCCCCCCAACTCAAACATACTGTTGTGGAACATGGCCATGCCATAGGGGAACTGTCCATTGGAGTGGCTAACCCTGCTATATCCTATCTCAAGGTGTGAACATGCACCTTGTATGCTGCAGGAGCGGGGACCCTTCAGAGATTCATATACTTTCTTCTGGCCTTTATTGGGGGTGTCTGTTTAAGTTTCCCATTGCTGTCACCATTACCCAGCTTGGTCATCTTTTGTGCTACAATCAAGGGGGTTTAGCTGCCCTACCCAACACACCAGTCCTGAGAACAGTACAGGCCATGGATATGGTACGCAAGGCTGATGGGGGTCCCTCCCTAGGGTGGTAAACACTGTCGGACGCCAGACCTGCAGCACACAACACAGACATCAGAATGATTGTTATGGTGGAGCTCAATCATCAACATGTGTTTTGCGTATAAATTGATATCTGCCAGTTTTCATAGGAGACGTTTGATAGCTGTGTACCATATACCCAGGTGTAGGGTAGCATCGCCTAAGGGAGGCAACTGCCTCATATTGGGAGATACAGGCAGGGCCCAATGGTCCTGCCTCTCAGGTAGGCATTGTCCAATGGGGCCTGTGGGTTGTGGGTGTGGGTGTGTCTGCCCCTGGTTGGCTGCTGCTTTACGGCAGAGATTCCCAAATCCAGGTCCAGGTCTGCATCACACTGTTCGGGTTTTCCTGCTGTCCCTCATGAATATGATGACTTCACATTCTACATGCCATGGGGGTGGTGCATAGATATACATCACAGGCCATTTGTCAATGAGTGGCACGCATGACACCTGACTGGTGTGTGGGCCACCAGGCCTGCATTTGGGGGAATATGCCTCTAGAGGCAACTGGCCCTGTTCATGGGTGTCTGTACTCAGTGGGCGGTAACAAGTGATAGACGTATTAACATTGCATATGTCCTCACCACAAAGGTGGGTCCTTACTATCACTGTGTTAGTTGTGGGAAAAAGTATGTGGGCAGGATTGGCCGGTAGCACCAGCTGGGCTTTGAACCTGCGACCTTATGGTTCTTGCATGCATTGTACCCCTGTGTCGGCACTGCACCCACCGTGTAGTCACAGATTGCCTGGATTCCCTGGAACGTCCATGACTGGTGGATCCGGCAGGGCCTGTCTGTTGCAGTGGACTGTGCCAGCCTGCAAATGGCTAGACCATCTGTCTGCTGTGGCTAGCAGCCACTGCCCCTGCACCACATGTACTCGTCCACCAACCATGATGCGATGAGCTTCTCGGAATAAAAAGCAGATGACCTGATTACAAATGTGGCAGTAAGGGACTGCATTTGGGGGACCTGGCTGTAGGTACTGCCCATTGTTGTGGTTGTGTTTTGCAGCTGTTGTGTAAAATATGGGTGTTTTCCCCCATGCTTATGTTGTTCCTGCAATACAGGGGGATCTGTGCTATCTTTGTTTAAAGTGGTGGGTAAATATAGGGACTGGGCTGGCAAGTGCCCCAGCTGGGATTTGAACCTCTGACATTCTGGTCCTAGAGGTACTGGCTATTTCCACTGCACCACACTATGGCCACAGAGACGTGCCAGACCCTCCGGGAGGTAGTAAACCTGGCAGGATGGAGTCACAAACCCTGCTCTACTCCTTTTTACTGTGGGCACATGGCCCCTGTCTGTTGACAAACGTGCACATACAACCACGGCAATGACCACAGAAACTGTGGGACAATATATCACCACGCTGGGCAACAGTGGATTTAAGTTTCAACCTATAGCAAACACTCCCAGTAAAGCTCCAAAAAGGGAAATTTCTTTTTGAGTGACGTCTCCGCTCCGTAGGACCCTTTCCACTATTCATTTGTTCTTTCTGGAGCGTTTTCCTGGGTGTGTTTTCTAGTTTTGCCCATTACTAGAACGGTTATTCCCCAACTGAATTACTATGGTGATATTTTTTGTGCCTGGGGTCACTTTCCTTTTTATTTTGGCACTTTTGTGCTGTGCACATGTATCACACTGCTCACGTTTTTTCAGGTTTCCCCTTTTTGCTGTACATTTGCTGACGTAATAAGGTTTCTTTTCCCTTCTAAATGCCCTCTACCGCGAGTGTTTCAACTCACGCTATTTTTAACATGCAAATTCGGGCCGATAATGTGCGGGGAGCCTCTCCCCTCCCACTCTCCACCCATTGGGAACGAAGAAGAAGCCCCGTCCCTCCTCCCCTCCGGAGCCTTCCTCCGCCCTCCTTTAGCCGTTCCACGCCTCTATCGAGCATTTGGCGGGCCCGCACTTGTACGGTGTCCCGTTAGTGTGCCGCGCACCTCTGTCGTTGGTGACGCCCCCCCCCCCGCCCGTTTCGGGGCCATTTAAGCCGCTCTTAAGTACCGCTTTTAGTGCCTATTTTGCGGCGCGCAAATTAGCGGGTGTTAGTAACACATGCCCCCTTATCTCGTAATACTAGATGCTCATTTGTCTGTTAGTGTATTCCCTCTTCGTGGAGTAGCCAGTTTTAATAAACTTCACATACTGAAAACAACCATACAAGCGGGGGAAATCGGGCGAGTAAACGTATGACATCCCGATGTTGACCATCCGTTAGTTAGGAACAAGAGGATACCCAGACGTGCTAGAGAGGGGCCATCTTTGTGGGGCGACACAGCGTAGTCTGACCGAGTGCACGTAACAATCACCCGTAAGGCTACTTTTAAAGCCCATCTTTACTCTGGCAAGACTCCAAACTACAGCAAGCTGACCGAGGGAGTTTGGAAAATTGCCATCAACGGCGTACAATAGGTGCTATCTGTGATTCTTTGAACCTCTAAATTAGCACACAAATCTCACAAGATGCACACAGAAAAAAATCAGCCGCGAATCAGGAGCAAGTTCACCAAAACAGAAGCTACAACGGGGCACCTACAAAGTATCATTACACAAGATAGTGCTTAGCCAGCTGAGCGTGTCGGTGCCTGCTTTAACTGTAGCTATAGAATGTACCGACATCCTAATGCTCACAGTACGTCACAACGCAGTAAGTACATCAAATTATGTATGCATATAACCAGCATACGAGCGTTGCGATGTGGGGTTCATTGTATGTTTGTTTTCCGTATGTGAAGTTTTTAACTGTCTACTCCCCCTGTACTGGGTATACACTAAACCTACAATGCTGCATCTAATTTACCATAGTTTAAGTGGCATGTTTCCTAAAAACCTCGAATTTGCGCTGCCGCAAGAATAGCTCACTAAAAGCGGTACTTAAGAGCGCTTAAATGCCCCGCAATCCGGCGTGTCACCCCCGCAGAGTTGCGCGGCACACTAACGGGCCCCGAACATTGTGCGGGCCCGCAACTTTCCTATAGAGGCGTGGAAACTCTAACGGAGGGCGGAGGAAGGCTCCCGGAGGGGCTGAGGGACGGGTTCAATGTTGGGGAAGGGGAGGGGAGAGGTGCCCCTCCCGCACATTATCGGGCCCTACTTTGCATGGAAAAATAGCGTGAGTGAAACACTCGCTGTAGAGGGCATTTAAAGGGAAAAGAAACCATTTACGTGTCAGCAATGTACAGCCAAAACCGGGGAAACCTGAAAACGTGAGCAGTGTGATATCATGTGGACATCACACAAAAAGGTGAAAATAAAAATATAAAGTGACCACAACAAAATATCACAAATCTAATTTCACTTTGGGGAACAGTTTTAGAGTAATGGGCAATATATAGAAAACCCACCCAGGAAAGCTCCCAAGAACAAATGAATCTTGGAAAGGTCTACGGAGCGGAGACCTCAGCCAAAACAAATTTCCTTTTTGGAGCTCTTACTGGGAGTGTTTGCTAAGGTTGAACCATTAAATATCACTGTTTGCCCCATCGTGGTGATATATTCGTCCCCCAGTTTCTGTGGTCTTTCCCGGGGTTTATTTTAGTTCACGTTTGTCACCAGACAGGGTGCCATGTGCCCACAGTAAAAATGCGGAGAGCAGGGTTTTTGACTTCCATCCTGCCATGTTTTACTCCCTCCAGGGGCTGCACTGTCTCTGTGGGCCATAGTGTTTGGTGCAGTGGACATAGCCAGTACCCCTCTAGCCCATAGGGTCAGAGGTTCAAATCCCAGCTGGGGCACTTGCCAGCCCAGTCCCAATATTTTAACCCCACCCACTAAAAACAAAGATAGCGCAGACACCACTGTATTGCAGCCAACATAAGCATGGGGAAAACACCCATATTTTACCCAACACTGCAAACCACACCACAACAATGGGCAGTAACCCTACAGCCAGGTCCCCCCACAATGCAGTCCCGTACTGCCACATTGCAATCATGTCATCTCTGCTTTTTATGCGGGAAGCTCAATCGCATCATTTTGGTGGACGAGTAACATGTGGTGCAGGGGGCAGTGGCTGCTAGCCACAGAAGACAGAGGTCTAGGCCATGTGCGGCCTGGCACAGTCCCACTTGCAACAGACAGGCCCTTCCGGATCCACATCCATGGACATTCCAGGGAATCCAAGCAATCTGTGACTACCCGGTGGTGCAGTGCACACAGACAATGCCTGCAAGACCATAAGGTCTCAAGTTCAAAGCCCAGCTGGTCCTAACTGCCAATCCTGCCCACATTTTTTTTCCCACAACTAAACAGTGAATAGTAAGCACACACCTTTCGTGGTGAGGACATATGCAATGGTAATACTTCTATCTTTTACCCCACTGAGCACAGACCCCATGAACAGGGCCAGTGCCTAGACCAGAGTCCCCCAAAATGCAGTCCCCTGGTGGCCCACACACCAGTCATGTGTCATGCTTGCCACTCATACAAATGCCTTTGCCTGTATGCTATGCACCACCCCCCCATGGCATGTAGAGGTAGCTCATGCATATTCATGAGGGAGCAGCAGGAAAACCCGAACAGTGTGATGTCAAACCTTGACTGGAGTTGGGAAATCTCTCTGCCGGAAATCAGCATCCAACATTGGCAGACACACCCACAGCCCCACCCACAGTGCCCCATTGGACAATGCCTACCTGAGAGGCAGGACATTGGGTCCCTGATGTAGCCTCCCAATATGAGCCGATTGCATACCTTATCGATGCTACCCTACACCTGGGTATATGGTACACAGCTATCAAACGTCTCCTATGAAAACTGGCAGATAGCAAGTTTACCCGCAAAAACCCCATGTTGATGATTGAGCGCCACAATACCAATCATTCTGATTGGCTGTGTTGTGTGCTGCTGGTTCTGGCGTCCGACAGGTGTTTACCACCCTAGGAGGGGACCCCCCATCAGCCTTGCGTACCATATCCATGCCTGTACTGTGCTCAGGACCGGTGTGTTGGGTAGGGCAGCTTAACCCCCTTGATTGTAGCACAAGAAGATGACAAAGGCTTGGTAATGGTGACAGCAATGGGAAAACTTAAACAGACACCCCCAATAAAGGCCAGAAGAAAGTATATGAATCTCTGAAGGGTCCCCCGCTCCTGCATCATACAAGGTGCATGTTCACACCTTGATATAGGATATAGCCGGGTTAGCCACTCCAATGGACAGTTCTCCCCTATGGCATGCCCATGTGGCCACACAACAGTATGTTTTGAGTTGGGGGGGATGCGTTGATTATTATGCAGGCACCCAAACCCCAGAACGCACAGCATAGGCAGATGCCTATATGCACACAGGATGGCCCAAAACTGTGCACCACCAGCCCCAGCAGCAGAAGGACATGCAGCATTTTTGTTAGGGGTCCATTATTCCTCCTAGGGGGGCAGTGGAGGAAGTTGCTCAGAAGAAGACGGAGGCAGACACCCCTTCACGTGTGTGCAAGGGCACCCCAACAGACGGGCACCCCCTCCTGACAAACACACATGGCTACCACCAGTGATTACATTTCCTCTGTGACCGCAGTGGGGTGCAGTGAACACAGCCATCTGTTTTTCAGGTTCCAAAGATTCCCAGTTCAACCTCCCAGCTGGGGCCCCCAGAAACACAGTCAACATATTTTACCTCACCAATAAACCCCTGATAGTAAAGACAAACCATAATTGCAGAGAAGAAAAGCATGTTCCCCAAACCTCGATTTTACCCTACGGAGCACATACACCTGAACATTGTGCAACCCCTACAGCAGAGAACACAAAAAGCTGGCCATTAGGGGCCACATTTCACTCAGTTGTGATACGGTAACCAATATAAGCCCATGTCAGCAGGGTGGCGTAGGCTTCCTGGTGAGAATGGGGCAGTGGCTGCTGCCCACAGAGAGATGCTGGCCTCGCCCCCATCTATGTGGGTGCAGTGCACTCCAACAGACAGCACCTTTGTGACAAACACCCCTGGACTCTATTGGAACTCCGCATGGAATGCACCATTGCTGTGCTCAGATGGTGGTGCAGTTGATTAGGCCAGTGCCTCTAACCCAGAATGCCACAGGTTCCAATCCCAGCTGTGGAACTTTCCATCCCCAAACCCACATTTTTTAAACCCATGGCTTGAAACATGGTGATAAAGAACGAAACTGTTCCTGCAGATGACATAAGCGTCGGGCAAAAGCCCATACCTGTCCTTAAAAACAGCACACAGCACATAAACATATGCCTCCCTATCACCTACAGCAGAATCCCCCAAATGCAGTCCTGGAGTGTCACAACTTACCCTGGTTGGATGATGTCTCCCAAAAAGATGCATGTGCCTCAATGTAAACTAACGGCCCCATGTATGCAGATTATCATAGGCATATTCATTACAGACATCATTGAAAGCCATACCAGTGTTTGTGCCACCCTGGACCTGGAGTTTTGTACACTCTGCCCGATAGCACTGGCAACAGGGGCATAAACACCTGCCACCTGCAGGCTCACATTATCCAAAGACCAATTGCAGCGGCAGGAGGTTGGCCCTGTGTGCCTCATCCAATACTAGCATGTGCATACATTAACCATGCAACAGTAGACATGGGGATACGGTACAGAGATTATCAAAAGCCTGTTATCATCACTGTCAGATAGAGATGGCTATGTTAAGCCCAAGCATCTCATCATGAGCTATACCATAGGCAACGTCTCTGATGTATGTGCAATGTGTGTGCCATGTCATGTGGCCCTCCAGTGTCCACCACGTGGAGAATGACTCCACCATTACAACCCATAACATTGCCAGGCCTGCAGGTGCCCATTACTGGTTGCGTTGGCCAGGGCTGCCACATAACACAACATCTGTCTCAATGTTGCCCTAGGTGTAGGGAGTGCCTGTCCGTCTATCCAGTGAGTGGTGTCTGCCCACCCCCGCTGCAGCACACAATGATAGCCCTTTGCCAGTAGTGTCCTCCAACTGCGCATAATGAGTGAGCAAAGTTATGACTTTAGGGTATAGAACAGACAGGCGGCCTGATCAGTAGAACTCGGCCGTTCCCAAATCACAGCCTGTGCACAGGAAGCACACCATGACTGCCTGGGACGATGTAGTGCCTGGCAGGGTCACCTCCACAGACACGGTTATCCATTGATAGTGCCTTGCACTTGGAGGTCGTTTCTCACCCTTACCGATTAATGAACACGTCTTGGCTAGGTTTCCACCATATTGCCATATAGTGGGTCCTCCTCACATGTGAGGTCTATGGGTTCTGTGTATATGGGGCCCAATCCCTGAGTTACGTGGCTGGGGTGGAGTGTGTTCACATCCCAGTCTGGGTGGACACAGTTCCCCTGATTTAGCATGCACTATGGACACCTAGCTCGGATCCTAACTGCCAGTGAGCATGTGTCTGGCTGTTACACTGTGCAGGGTTCAGTAGATGAGCGCGCACAGTGCCTGCTGCTGGGAAGGCAATGTAATATGGTGCTGTTGGGCTGATCTCAGGATCCCTACTGAGCTGTCAGGGGGCTCCAGAAATAGGGATGCGTACAGACCTGCCAGCGAGCTCCCTGTAGGTTGTCCAGTACCACCACAGCTGGACTATGTATCTGATGGTGCTGCCAGCCGCTACCAGTTTAGATGGGATCGTGAATGTGGATATGTTGTTTGGGGGAACCTTGTTTCCACATGGCCAGTTTGGTGGTCTGAAACACTTCGCCTATGTGTACAAACACGCTCTTTTCCTCACACACACACTGACCACATATATTCATTTGGGCAGGGCACCCACACACGAGAACCGCAACCCCTCTGTGATCATTGTAGCCCACCAAGGCCCGAAGGTGACTGGTAGATCCAGATGGTCAATATGTGTGTCTGTGATTGGCCACAACTATCTGACATCGGCAGACAAGTTGACATGATGTATAGGCCATCCCCTCCAGGGATATTTGCTGGTGTGTCCCACCATCACACTCAGGGTCGCACAGGCACCACAACACGCTCATGGTCCCTGTAGCCACTCTGTTAAACAGCACCACGGAAGTTCAGTACCCACTATCTAGTCCCAGGTGCTGTTGTGGTTTCACACCCTAGGGGCTGCCTTAGCTGTATAGCGTTTGCTTTGCATGTGCAGTGCATCATGGGTGTGAGTGGGCACACCCTAGGGGCCCTGTTAAACGTGAGCACAACAGTCCCTTCAGAGGCTTATATGTGCAGCCAGCCAGACATCTCATCCAGCTTATGGAGCTGTGTCCACTGGTGACAAGCAATGCCTGCTGTAAGCGACAGGTTTCATGGTTCAAATCCTTGTTGTGGTTGTCCACACAACAAGTCTTTGAATATTTACATTGGTCACATAGACTACGTCAGTCCGCATCACTGCTGGTTCCATTGCTACAAATCGGACATTTTTGCACATGGCATTGTAACATGGAGATAAAGAATTTCCTCAAGGTTCTTGTGGCTTGTCCTGTCCAAGAAAGTGTGGTAATGTCCTGTAGATACTGCCAGACCCAAGAAACCATCACAGTGCATTAACCCGAGGATAGGCCTTATAAGGTGTCCCTATTTTATCACCTGATGCTTACAGCACTGTGAGGATATCATAGCTGCCACCACTATTTATTACATTTTTGAAACCGGTCATTGGGCTTACGGGGTACTACCACCAATAACCTCACTGTGATTGGAAATACACCCCCTCTGTCTCCAACAGTAAGCTAGGTACTCTTGTGGGCCAAGCTTCAATAGCTGCGAACAGATGCCCTGTCGTTGTAACTAGGCAATCATGCAGACTGTGTGGCCTGTGGTTTATCAGTGGGGTGGTGATCCACTAGTGAGGTTGTTGTACAGCCCCATGACGTATATAGCACTGTAAGGGTATTGACACTGGCAGCAACTGCGGTATTGTAGAAAAGGGTCTGGGGCAGGTAACACTGTTTTTTTTTTTTTTGCAACGTATGAAGATATATGTCTTGTGTCAGCACCGATGTACATCAAAGAAGGCCGCATGCTTAATCCTGTACTGCTGTACAATAATGTGTGCTGCGTGATACAGGTATACAAGAGCCCAACTGTAACATGTAACACAATGACAACAGGTTATTGCAGTCCACTTACAAACATTGTGCAACACCTCTGCCACCAGGACTGTTTGCCATCACACATAACAAAGGCTAACATGCAGTAAGGTGGCATGCCAACGCACATGTCCTGGTAATGGGCATCATGAAACCTACTGTGCATGTCCAATGCTCAGATATTAACATCCCCCCACCCCCCATGGCAACCACCACATCATTGCTGGACATACATGGATCTGCCCCACAGAAACATACTCCAGTGGCACACAAAACCCCATATCACGCAGTACTGACACCTGACGTTGATGGTCTGTCCATCAACCCATTGTTATCAGTGGCAAAGCAGAACCTGCTATGTAACACAAATAGCACACTCCATCTGACAATGCACCTGGAATCATTGGATATGTGTCCAGAAGGTTCAATACCACACTGTCTAAACAAGATTGATCCATAATAAATCATGGTATGTTTTGGAACATGCGAGATACATCTTTGCTATATGTGTCTCCAGAGACCAGTAGATATAATGTTATCCACCCCATAAACCAGTGTACACTGAATGATGCGTGCATTTTTTTTTACAATGTGCCTTTATTTTGACACGCATCAATGCGGAACGTATCAGCGTGAGTAGCCTAATCGCGCAGCCATGCAGCGCACCCATACTACGCCGCGACGCGCAAATCCGGAAGTTGCATCGCGCACGTCATGACGCGCATACAGGAACATGGTGTCCATGACAAGGAATCCGGCGTTTAGCCTCTGTGAGCTGCGCTACCTGGCAGCCCTCAT